>JAGDQP010014889.1:0-16605 GCA_022664845.1 Lepisma saccharinum | reverse complement strand
TAGATGAAAGTAACAATGCAATATTGTATTCTCCCCCGACTTAAGTCGCTGTACATAATTTAATCATGGTACGATGTCGGGAAATGAGTCAAATTAACGTTACAAAACCATGAATCATTGTGAACTAAAGAAAATAATGTAAAAATAAGATGGAATTAAATACGTACCATATGCCGACGAACAATAAAGATGTGTAAACCATATTCTCGAGGAGTGAAGTTTATTCATCCCCCCTCCCCTTTATATAGAAGTTAAATTCAAACGCTGATCGAGACACGACTCTAGTAGTCGTCTGGTAACTTGGATTAAAATCCTGAGAAAAATTGGACCCAAAAAGTTGGCTTAAGGCTGGTTTGAGCCAACGTGTCAATACGTATTCAACGATCCTTTTGACTAGTTCAGACTGGCATTAACATTCCTATTAGTATTATTGCTAACTTAAGTTTACAGATATATAACAAAACATGTCATAACGACGACCACATATTCGTTGAGACACGCAAATATAATACGGGGATTACCTTGCCTATATGTTAGAGGTGACGTAGATTAAAACACACGAACCACTCTTTACTAACATATGGTACTAAGAGGATGTAGCAACCTTATCTTTTGTTTCTGTGTATATGAAACAGTGGAGGCTACCTCACGCAACCATCACTAATAGCTCCTCTGGGCGAGCGATGAGCTTAACACCTTCCAAACAAGAATTTAGTGGTAGTCATTGAATGGAGGGGATGATGCGGAATGATGTAAGCCAGCTATTTCCAGAGATATGTGTTCATCAATATGTTCCAGGAATTTCAGATGACATCAATCAATGATTCAATTAAAAAAGGTGGATGCGGAACTTTTCAGGTTTTAGTAAAGGACAATAAAAGCAAGAGCATAGCTTTATTTAATAAAGTAAAAGCATTCAATATGGTGTTCCACTTCATAAAAGTTTAGTGCAGGAAACGTATAGAAGGGTAGGTACAAACTCTTTGAAACTTCATGTGATCCGAACCACGGATTTTCTTATTGATCTGAGCAAGCGTTCGCTTTGTACTTATTAATAAAAAAAAAAGTTTCTGGATCGATTATAACCAATTCTCATACAGTCGTAATGATTATGCTGGAGGCGCTTTTCTCCAGGTTTTGAGGTTTTCCAAGTTTCACTTATTTTTAGTTCAATCAATGATCATCATAATTATTATTATTATAAAGCAAGCTTATAAGTGTACATTCATTCTAGTCAAGGTTTATCTGTACTTAATATTTTTCATTATTTTTTTTATTTGGTACGTTAACGCTGCATCAAACATTTTTCCTCCTGAAATAATTGCTGTATTCCCTGCAATCATACTTTCAATTAAAATTTCTGGTTTTGTACTGGTTCACTACTCTCACATACTATACGAGCCGCGGTGGTTCAACGGTTAGAGTGCTCACCTCTGGCGCTTGGGTTTGCCAGTTCAAAACCCTGCTCGTGCCATGTGGGCTTTGTGGTGGACAAACACCGTGAGCGTGTTTTTTGTTTCGGGCTTCTCCCGTTTTCTCCTACTTTCTTCATTCCACCAATCATTCAACCATCCATCCGGCCTTAGCCAAAGTTGCCTTAAGGCCTTACAAATTCAATTTTTTTTTTTAGTTTTTCTTAGGTTCACATTTTAAAAGGGCATATACTAATCTTACGTAATTTTTTGAATACAATTGGCGCCATAAATTCCTTATCCTTGATAAAATTAGTTTTGCGAATAACTTTAGAATGAATGAATTGTTTTGAGTACTGTTCTATTCATCCTGACTAAATTTGAGAAAGAAGTTTTATTAAAAGAACAGGGTTTTTGGTATGAACATAGTCAACAATAGACAGTTTTCCTCAGCTCATTACTTTTATATTCCTTGGCAAACTCTATACCCTCTTACAAAATTTTGCAATAATTTTGGAATATTTAGATAAAAGAAGTCTCGAAGTGGCAACACTGAAAACCGTATAAATAATACGTTTTTTTAAAATAAAATAAAACGTATATTTGCATAAAATTACCTGTAACTCTTACCACAATTGAAGACCTGAAATGAAGAAACATCCAGAGTCCACCGGACTATATTTTTCAGGAGGAACGAAAAACAGTCCAAGGTCTTCGTATGTTATCCTATTCAGCGGAAATTATTTTGTATTAAAAAAGGATTTCTATGGTTGTATTGGGATGTAATATCGATGTAAGTATATAGCCCTTGGAACATAGATATCGACGAACAGAAAAAATACAAATACGAAAAAAGTGGGCTTCGGATGTTTCTCAATTCAGGTCTTCAATTGTCGCAGACATTGAGTGACATCACGCACATACGGTTGTAATGGATAAGCAAAATAAATGGGAATTTCCGGAAAAATTTCCATTAACCTTTGAGAATTTTCGAGACCCTAGTGACTCTGTTATGGTAATAATTGTAAAAGCATGTATTGTTTATACCTTACCATACAGTAATACATTTGCCAAGTTTTATCCCAGTCTAATTCAATGAATCCTGTTCAGAAATAAAAAAAAAAAACATTGAATTACTGTCCTGCACAATTTGCAACACTGATTGATCTGTATCAATGAATGACGTTATAGTAACATCATAATTTATCATTCTGAAATTCCAAACAATCTTAACATCCTATGCTATTATGATTATCTAGAATAATACTTTCAGGGGCAAAGTTTTGGCAACATCTGAACCCAACTTTTTTTTTTTTTTTTTTTTTTGAAACGAAAGCTGAAATATCTGTTTTCAAAAATGGTGTTGATATTTCCACTTCTCAAAACTGTTTTGTGGTTTAACTTTAACAAGCTGCTTTGCGGTTTGCGGTTTGCGGCTTGCAAAGTATCAACTTTCTTTTAAAAGAGTTTTCGATTTTTCCAAAACCAATTTGCTGAAAAACTTAAAACTACAATAATGTCAAAAGAACTTTTTTCAAGAATACAAAGTACACATAAAGAAAATAATAATATATTTTAGTACACTAAATTTTCGTTTGTGAGTTAGATCTGGCACGTGGAAATTTGTACATACACATAAATCTCTTTGCTTTATCAAATGGTGGCTTGAGGAACATTTCCTGTAAGTGATTTGTGATACCCTTTACATAATATAATTTTGTAAAAACTAACTAAGCTTAAGTAATGTTTGCAGTTATGTGATTACAAATAGATTACCAAGATATTAATATTTTTTGTAAAACTATATTAAATTGCCACAATCAATGCTGTTAAAATGTAACTTTAAATTTAGTAAGACATTTATTTTTCTGTTTGTAATTTCTGAAAACCCTTGGTTAAAAAAAAACCGTAGCGCTTGGTAAAGATCAAAATAAAATTTATTAACTTAAGACAAAGGGTTGCAAGAGTAAATATGTGGATGTAATAATACAATATCTATACACTCCTTTGCTACAAAGCTTTCAGAGCTCAGAAATTACAGAGGATTGCTGTAGGTAATTGAAAGCATTAATTAACCAAAATGAAACCTTCAGGAACGTACATATTCAGTAGGAGAATATATTGGATTATATAGGGAGCATAATTAAATTGAATTAGTAACGGAAGTTTTGCCATTTGGAGAGAACCTTCTCTTTCCAATTTCAGTGGAACAACACGCTGCTGCTATCATCCACACTTGTGTTAGTTCGTATTGTCAGATACACATGACTTCTTTCCCCCTGCCGTCTCTCTCCCTCTCCTTCTCTCTCGGTCTCGATATCTCTCTGGCTTTCTGGATAGAATGTCTTTAAAGCATCTCTTCTTTAAAAACTGCTAGTGTTCATAATACTGTGGATATATACTTTTTTTATTTTTATTTCTGTACTTGTCCGAACACCTTTATGGTACACAGTATAACTAAGCTGACTCTGTTGTTTTATATTGCATTTTTTTAAAAGTATTTAACAAAAATATAATGCAGCTCGGCCTAAAGGAAATTCAGTCTTGTAACTTGATGTGGAACAGTTAACATTGCGAAATTACACACAAAGTAATAGGAATCACGTACTCTTAATAAGACCCCAGTTTGCCGAGAGGGTAGCACTCTCGTTTTCGTTGAGCGTGCTCGATGATCAACTTGCTTGAGGGGAATATATTAAACGGAGTGATTAGGACCCGTACATACCAAAAACTGTAGGTCCCCTCGTTAGATACTCACAATCTTTCTCACGACATTAATAATAATTCAACCAACGTAGATTAATAAAATATTATGATGAAGTGGCGCACTGTGGGTCAGATATGAAGGCTCCACTTATTTTGTTAAATTTTAATTGACGGATTGAAATAAGTATTATTATATAGCTCATTTCTGTTTAGAAAAAAATGGTAATTTGAACTTCAGTGTCTTCCAAACTTATATTCTTGATTAGGGTAATTTGTACATTATTAAAAAGGCATTGATCTTGTATGTACCTAGGTAAATCCTACATGTCTGTCAACAGTGCATATTTTTGTCTGTCAACAACAACCTCAAAAACTAGGAGCCCAAACCCTGGAATCCCTATACCCTACTAGAAGCAGAACGACACATAAATCACAGCGATACTCTTTTCATAATAAGTGACTTTCAATTCCCCATTTAAATACAATGAGTTAAGCACTGTATACGTGTGGGTTTCCTTGGAAACTATAAAAACAAACCCACAACAATCTATAGTGGGTTGCGTAGAGTGATCAGACAAATTCAACAACACAAAGATCATAGCGGTACACCTTGCTGTTTCCATGGTTACCAAAATGTAATTTCCCATTGAAGTATAACGGGTTTCTGTATACGTGTATTTGCTCAGATACTAAAACGCCAAACCTTGTATGACTTGTACTACCTTCCTTGGAGCGATGACTTGATTCTAATGACACACATCGGTAACCCTTATGATTTGTATGGTATTCATATGTGTATTTACCATTTAGACACAATGGATCCTTATCTAAAAGAGTTTTTGATTGGACACTAGAGCGACACAACGTTCACGACCTACATCACGTTCAATGTCACCAATATCACGGTGGTATTTCGTTACGGTTTCCATGGGAACAACCACATTCTACGCTCGTTAAAATGTAAACCAGCAGTCTCTAATGTATTTACTGGCTTGGAGAACACATTAATCCGTTCCTCTCCATGTAAATAATCCTCAACTAATTCGTCGTTCCACACAATGAAATCTCCTCACATTTGTTTCTGGGAGCATCTACAAAGAACAAGAAGAAAAATAAGTATTGTATTCTTGAGTTGAATCTGTCGTTGACTTCTGCAGCATTTTTTACGGTGTATGATAACATATTACCTACTCCTAAGGTTGATATTTTAATCTAGTACTATCTTTATACAAAAGAATTCAATTAAATTGAATTGATTTATGGTCTTTAGGTATAATCGACTCACAGCTCATACAATTAATAATTATTATAAAGTGCTATCCTCCTGTAATTAAAGTGCTATCTACCATATTTTACTTAAGTCATATATAATATTATTATTCATATTATTGGCTATAACAAGTTTACTGAATAAAATGCATTAAAAAGTGAAAAGTGTGATCAAACGTTTCAAAAAGAATCAATGTCTGGAAAAAAAGTATCCTAAAAGTGAAAATAAATACTGTTTTATTGAAATATTCTACCTGTGTAGAAAAAAAAAACAAATTTTGTAAACTATTAAGTTAGAAATCGACTGGAAGATATAATTGGCATTTTCTTTTCATGGTTACAATTTTTTTCTCATTTATTTATTTTTTATTTTGTTTATCTATCATAAAAAAAGAAGCTAGGTTCAAAGTTTTGATTTTTTCCTTGAAATTCTGATTTTCATAGCAAGAAATAATATTTTCTGTTTTTTAGCACATTTTATATTTCAATTTTCGAATCCAATTCATTATCAAAAATATTGAAAATTCGGTATTGAAATTTGTTATTATTCCATATATCAATATTTTAATTCGAATTTCGATACGATACTAATAAAATTCCACCTTATTTTTACCTTTTAGTGTATTTTTTTCGATTTTTTAAAAAATTAGTAGCTTTTGAAGTTTGATAAAAAAAAATTGTTTTTTTAATGAAATCATCCTTGAAGGTATATAATCTCGGCATTACTATGTTATTTGGTTTGTCTATCTCTCACGGAGTTTAATTAGTGCTGATCACTCCAGCCATCTTGATATACCCTTCCCTTGGTATTGATATAAATCAATGAAAATGCATACCAAGATGGCGGAGCTGATCTACACCGTTAAGGCTTCACTAAGCACTTCTCCAAAACGGAACATCCTATTTTCACCAAATAATTACACAGTAATGGCGACCATCAGTAAGCAGGATTCTAGCCAATACAAATAGACCAATCAAACAAGACATGGAGCGATCAGCGAAAAATTAAAAGACACTTACCCTTATGAATTACTGTATAGCATAATTTAAACGCCCATGTGAGCGATAGATGGCAGGTAAAGCAACATTTAGAAAATCGTTTAGTACCCTATACAGGGATAACTGAAGGCTCAGAAGCACATTTAGTTAGAATGTATTCTAGTTATGTTTGTCAACGAATCTTTCAGGTAGTATCGTTCTTTTGTATTTTAACATTAAATTTGATTAGGATGTAATGTCATGTAGTTGCTTTTACCCTGTTTCTAGTTAAGAGAAATTAGATGGTCTGTCACCGATAAAGGTAACTATTCTTTGAACACTGTCATGTAGGCTAAAAGTTTGGTTAAGGTTCTTTAATGCCTACTGGTAGATAGATAGATAGACCAGACAGATATATATATATATATATATATATATATTTCTTTGCATATTACAGCGAGACTACCACGACACCATCATTTTACAAAAGCAAAAGCTTTATCAGAATCGATGCATCCCTTTAAGAAGTTATTACACGAACAAATATATAAACATCTGGTTTCAATTGACAGTCTTCTTTTAAGTTGTTTAAACAAAGTGATATGCACCATTGTTTGCTCAGCAGTTAGGAACGGCTGAATCTGTTACTTCCAAATCTGAATCATAGAGGGAACTATCTGAAAAGTCTTGACCGTATTATAATGTTAGTCTGGTTTTGAATAAATTAATTATCGTACATGTCCAATTATTTCCCCAAACCTATAATCTATCCTAATTATTATTGGCGAACATACATGTACCGGCTCCCTCTTCAAATGTAGGTAGACACAAAAGCAGAGAAGGGGGTCCGCGGCGCTCTGTTGCAGAAAAGGGGCTTACCCATCACTTCACACAACATGGTCAAACATACCTGGGAGACAAGCCTACATTACGCCACAGGAGAGGGCACAAAATAAAGAGAGAACCGCTATCGGACCTGAAGACAGGGCGGGTATCTACCCATCAGTGCCCTGCTTCAGCTTAGGACCATCGAAGACAAAACACGCACTAGTCTAGAACTACGAGGCATGCATGAAAGAAGCCCGAAAGAAGTGCCAAAACGCAGGAAGTTGGCAGAAAACAGAAGTCAAGGAAAAGCCCCCCCCCCCAAAAAAAAAGTGGAGGAGACGCAGGCGAGAACATCCCGCATTCAAGCAAAACAAAACGCTATCTTAGTGGCCTAAGGCAACTAGGCCCCTAAAATGTACAAGGATAAACATAACCGCGCACTGGTTAACATTTATCACAAAATTTAGGTAAACTTAACTGCTTTCATTATTCCCTAATGTCTGCTAAAGTATAGGATCAAAATATCAGAACTTCTTCATCTGAATTTACTTTCTCATAAACATATGGAATTACACTTCGCGAACTGAAATAGTGGAAGGTTGGGCACCTTTACAGCAATACCAGTGATTATAAACTACCTACTTCTTAATGAAACGCTTGAGACAATAAATATCTGGTCAAATGTAATTTATTTTTACTGAAAATGACAAACGCAATGCAAAAATATTGATTCCTGAATTTTCTTGAAAGGTAGAAAAGTTTCTGAAAAGAATCTTTTAGCACATCACAACGTGTGTCAAAGATGCTGTTATTTTCACATATTGGAATTGTAAACTAATTATTTACATAGATGATCTGTCTAAGAACAGAGACAAGATTATGCACATTTCTTTTCCAAAAGATTAGGTTACTTTTACTTTCCAAATGTGGTAGACATTCTACACTTGAGCTCTGTTGAACAAAATTTCCACAATTACAGAAGCATAAAATTCTTTCTACGAAAAGAATAATTTACAAATATAGTCGCTGGGTAGAAATTTGCTTTAATATTTCCAAAAATCATAGTCGAACATTTCTCATGTAATTTCCAATTTTTAAATTCAACACAACCTAACCTCCGTTCTGATAATACAAATATGATATATTATGGTTGGTTTAACTATAAATTCACAACAAATCTTTATGATCGAACTGGCTTTCGGTTTGCGAAACGCAACAAAGAAGCTTTAATCTGCTGGTTACCGAAATAAAACATTGTGAATCACTAAATCTTACGTTTAGTAAAAACCGAGCATACTGACGAGATTTCGAGCAATTTAAAGTCATACCAGTTCCGAAAAGAGCAAACAAAAGCTGAGTGTAAAAGAGCGTGCATATGAAAGGTAGCATCAACTATAGTGCAAGGTATAATATTCAAAGCCTACGAACCAAAATTTTACGTGCTGAAATTTCGCTATCTAAACATACGTGAAAAAGACTTGGGTTTCTGAGAGAGTAAGAGGAATATACGACATTAACCTTACATTACATGATAGTAAAACCGACCCATGGCGCCTGCCAAATCAAGCGGACATCACCACTTCACACATGCTTCCGCTAAACCCACAAATGACAAACATGCTGAAGGTGCACTTAATCACTTTCACACTGAAGAAAAGGGGCTTAGAACCACAAATGAAATATTTTAATTTTATTTAAGAAAAACCAGAAACCAGTGCACACCACATATACCACAACAAATCACTTCATACACTGACGAACTTCACAAATTCCTCTCGTCGCACACTTCCAGAGGTATCCATTGTGGACGATGCAAAACGCTAACTGCAGAAATTCGATTCTCAGCTTCTATTGCGAATAATTTGGAGAGTACAGCTTCATAAAATTGTTATTATTCACCAGTCTAGACTGCTTTATATTATTAAACTTTTTAAACATTAGCTGTATTATATTTTTTCTTTACATATAATTTCCGAATACAGCCTTATTAGTGCATTTTTCATATTCGACGACCATGTTTTAACTACCGATTGGCCTCAACCAATCAGAGAAGAGAATCAAACCAGACAACAGGGAGCGAAATGGTGTGTGCCTTAACCACCAAGATTCCGATGAAAATAAATCAACAATCAGATCCTTTAATGTGTTTTTGAAGATTTTAAACGAAGGAATTTTTTTTAAGGAAATAAAGCAATAAAATATGCAAAGAAATATTTGGGTAATAAAATGAAGAAACAATAAGAATAAAATCCCGCTAATCAGCAATGAGAGGAATAATCTTACTGGCTCGGCTTCTTTGATATGTAGACAAATAAGCCCTTTTAAGTTGCCGAAGACGAAAAAATATAACCGATAAAACACAAACGAAAAAGAAGAAGAAGACACATAAGGAAAAAGGGAGAGGGTAACATATGTTGTGACCAACTGAAAATGGATCACTACATACATACATCCATTAACATTTTGCAAGTGATTTTTTAGACTAAAGTTTTACGTGGCTCGCGAAAGTTTGTTCAATAGAGTAATTATCTATTTAAAATATTGTAGTTTAATAAAACCTTTGTCCAGTCATTTCTACTGGACCGATTTGAATACTTTTTTGTTTCAAAATGTTCCTATTTATGCCTAGATACGTTATGAAGCATTCGCATTGCTTTCCTTCTAATCAACAATGAATAAAAGAGAGTCAAATTTTTCTCCCTATGTATTTCTTACGGAGTTATTTTCTCAGTACCTTCAGTCGCCCAGCAAATTTTACTGGACCGATTTTCATGAATATATATATAATAAATCACAGCCATATTCGATCCACTACTGGATGAAGCCTCTCCCCAAAGGGAGCAGATTGGTTTACTTCTCCCTCGCTAACCAGGCGGGTTTGTAGAGGAGAGCCCTCAGCTGTGATCGTTTATTCACAGCACCTCCCCAATTGTATCACGCATTTGAAAAAATCCTTGACAACGCTTGGAATCGAGCCCGGGACCCCTCAATACGTAGTCAGCAATGCTAACCAATAAACCACCGGCGCGGTCGGAGAGAGAGAGAGAGAAGGAGAGAGAGAGAGAGAGAGAGAGAGATCCTGCGTAACCTAGTCGGTAGCGCGCTCGACTTCAGTACGAGCGGTCCCGGGTTCGATTCCAGGTGGGGGCTCTAAATTTTCGGTGTTGACCCAGCATCGTGAGGACAATTGGGGAGCTGCTGTGAATAAAAGGCAGTGGCGATCACACAGTGAAAGCTTCTGCTTTCCTCTCCCAACCTGTCTGGTCAGCGTGGGAACAGTAGACCAAGTCCTCCCTTCGGGGAGAGGTCTCATCCACTAGTGGATTTAATATGGCTGTGATTTATTATATATATAAAGCCTTTCACATCCCTTTCCAGTGTTTCTTTTAGAAGATTTAATTCGGAGGGCTCGTGGGGGGCTCACGGAAATTATAAATAATATATATTGCTTCCAGTATAGTAAAATATAAAATAACAATAATGTCACTTAACAATGTGTCGTACTTCCTTAGTTAACCTCAAAATAACATAAAGAATATTTATAGAATGTGCTTTATTATATACGTATTTCAGTATGCGTATGAGTAATACAGATTAATTCTTTCGGGGAAGCAGTTGAAAATCCCCGGGGGCTAAGCCCGCCTAAAGCGTGCCTGAAAGAAACAGTCTCCCTTTCCTTCTCACCGACTTTTAATAAAAGTGAATAGAAATGCCAACCAATCACAAGAGAATCAATATTTCAAGTTGCTTCCATACCATTATACGGATCAGCACAAAACTTTGCATTTAGGTACTAGGAGAGATCAGAGAGGTACCCCGTGCACCGCAGGCGTCAAAGTTGCCAAACAAATTTTAAAAATAATCTTTTTAAATTACTTCTATACTATTGAGCATAACAGCAGCAAATAGGTGTTTAGATACGGGGTACTCCTGAGTTCAGAGAGGTACTCAAGGCGAGACAGGCGTTATAGTTATCAGTGTTGCCAACCGTTTATAAAAGGTTACTTTCTCTTCATTAAAATAATTCATAAGTGTTATGGAAAGATAGATAACATTTATTAAGGTTTTCAACAACGAGGACGTGAAATTATTGTCTACGCAACGCACAACTCGCATAAAATGACTAGTTATGATTATAAGGATAAAAGTAACTTAAATGGCGTTCGGAATTTTTCTTCTCAGGCACTTTTAAATAAAATAAATATTCCAACCAATTCGTAAAAAGAGTACATTTGTATGGTAGACAACAATAAAAATAATGAGCCCGTATTGCCTCCAATTAAAAGTAAAGAACATTTCTAAGATAAATGGTTTAATGCGGAACAAAATTCCGGCTGCAACAAATATAAGATTACTTGAACACTTAAATTTATAGAAAGTGGCAAGCTGCTCAGTACGTTGTGAGTTCAGAACGATGGACCATTCGGAAATTCTAAACATCCATAGGAGAAATATTTAAAATTTTCTTCTATATGGAATATGTTTTTTTTAAACGTTTTTTTGGTCGGTATTGCCAGATTGTTCACCTTTTCCACTTCGGAAGATGTTTCATCAGCCGTTTTCTTTGAAACTCAGTGGCCCCGTACACCTGGTTGCATAACTCACATGAATAAATCGTTGGATTTAAGGATTGATACCATAAAAACGCAAAAGTATTGAAAAGTTTGACATTAGATAGTTTTTGTTCCTTACCAGAAAGGAATTGCAAGCATCAAGATTTGACAATATGAAGTGGAAAATGACAAATTTACTACGTTTTTTTTTTATCGTTGCTCACTTGGTTAAAGCGAAATGCTACCACCGAGATTAACCTTTCTTTTAATTATCCGTTGTAGCCCAATTTCTTCATCTTTCATAGGCTGTCGAAACCGCCTGTTGAAAATAAGTTTAACTTATTGTGAAAATGTATACCAAATGTTATCAATTAGAGATCGGAGATGAAAAAGTGCCGATGTGATCTTTTAGTTGACTCATTTAAATTGTACAGGAAGTGTAATATTTTAGAGCGTAAAGTTCTAAAAGCAAATAACCATGTTGCCAACGCGAAAAGTTTCAAACGGTTCAGTCGTCAACTTGGCTAATAATGTACTGAAGTGCGTAAATTTAAAAAAGAACTGAGAAGAAAGGTTGAAGCAGTAACATGCATAGCCTACTGTTCCCGTAAAATGTTAATGGGCGTTAAATAGTATTTAACAATTGAATATCTCCATTACCTCGTTGTGTGTTTATGGTTTAGTAAGGAGCCTTCATTGGAAGTATAAAGGGAGTTATAACAAACATTCCCCACTGCTTTATTCCCTAGGACAGTCATATAAATTTGACATTAATTTTTACGTAAGTTTCCGTAACAATAGACAGATAAAATTTTGTTTAGATGACTAATTATTTCAATATTTGCTCCAAATAAGATACAATTACGTGATAAATGAAAACGTGAATGAGGCTAGCTTAATTTCTTATCAGAGACCTACCATTATTGACAGAATATCCGATATATCAGATGGTCTACAAATCTATTCATCGGAAGGATGTTCATATATCCGGTAAGTCAGTCTGTTTATTAAGTTTCCTCCGGTACATGGCTAACAACAAATCACACACAACGAAGCTGGTAGCTGACCAATCGTATGTTTCTCTTCTGAACACATTCTTACTTCCATGAAAAGAAAACTATTAACTCACTTAGAAAATGTTCCCGATTTAAACGAAAATTGACATTTAATAAAGAAAGTTGAGAAATTTAATACGTATTTAGAACTGTCAATTCATACCAAGATAAGGTCGGTCGAAACATGTCAGAGTTTCATAACATTACAACAATTCTTACACATTCTACTTTCTCCACATTTTAAGTCCAGGGATTCTACTAGAATTTCCAGTTTGAGGGGTTGATGTAAAACCAAAAGTAGGGATTTAGCAGGGCTTAAATAGAGTTTTGCAAGGTGTCTATGTATTTTTAACCATAAACAAATGAAATTAGAGGCGTCTTTTAGAATTGCGGTGGGATTCTAGCAGCCTAGAAAGTTTTTTTAAAAAAGTTTACGGAAGCGAGGAAGAAATTCAATTTCATATTTTGCTTTTACTCATCTATGACTTAGGCCGCAATAATATTGGTAAGAGGATATGGGCACAAAGTCGGGTCCAGAGCCTAGTTTTGTAGGTACAATCCCAGCTTCGCAAAATCCTTGTCAAAACCTCAGTCATTGTACCCGACCGCTGGTATCGAACTCAGGACCTCCTGCATGCAAAGCTAATACCATAGACCTCATGAATTCATCCGCTGGGTAGCTCTGGCATAGACGTCTTATTCTATTATGAAGTCTATACCAGTGCAACTAGCGGATGAATTCAAAATCACGTGCTCTGAACAAAAACCCATTAGTTTTAGCGCAGACAGAAATGGGGATGCGTGCTAAGCCTATCTATTATGAGATCTATGCTAATACTCTAGTAACTACGCTACGGTTACCCGGTGAGAAAATTCTATTATCTGGGCTCTCGAGAAAATACTATTATAAAGATTTCTATTTATTCCATTCTCCCTTACTCTTCCTTGTCTTCTATCAACGCGCTTCTCTTTTGTCTTTGTATCATTCTACCACAAATTGGTGATAGAAAATTGATTTTACTTCTTCTTTTTTCTTCCTGGAAGAACGTGTGCAATAAATTCTATCACGCTTCTTCTTTCTTTCTCTTTCACTCTCTTTTTAGGCTACTTTTTCAATCACTCCCAAGATAGCAGTTTTTCTCTTTGCTAACCTAGGCTAGCTGCATTACTTCCTCATCCCCGTTCTACGTGGCTATAATACATATCCCCATTACCTCTATTCTGCCGTTTTCTAAACCTATGAAAACACAATGGTTGCTGATCCGCGATTTTTCGTTTTTGCTGTGAAACATGTACTGTTGCGGATCAGTGCAATGCAGGACATGTAATACGTGTGTATTAGTTTATATGAGCACAGTTATCGCTGAAATCATAAGGGCGAGAATTGCTTGTCTCTTATATACTGGGTCTGTTTGAATCTCATGACTCTTTCACACTGGTTCTTTTTGGTTTCACACAACCATATGTGTATGCAGGGTTGTATATATGTATATATATACATGCTACTGCCCATGAAATATGCCGTGGTTGTTCGTTATAATGTTGGTTACATATATACATTACGCAAAGTTGTTCCTATAAATTGTTGTACGGCTAACTTAAATCAATTAAGTTAGAACCCTGCGGGTAAAAGTCCGGAAGACTTTTTTTTTTTTAAGTTTTTCTCTTTCAAAGCCGCCGTACAAACCTTCCTTTCATTTAGCAGATCATAAATTCCCAATGAGAAAGGGAGAAAGAAAGAAAGAAAGAGAGAGAGAGAGAGAGAGAGAGAGAGAGAGAAGAAAGAGGGAAAGAAAGAAAGAATAAAGAAACCTTATATGCGATTTTCGCCATGAAGTAAATTACATTCGGGATGTTCCTTTTTTCCCTGTTAAGACGTGCAAACTCCACATTACTCTAAGCTTCATGTCTCTCTCTCGCCTTTAATATGTTTGTGGTGTGTAATAGTGTGTGTGTGTGTGTTGGCGGCGGAAGGGGTGGTTAGGAAATGTATCGTTAAAGTTAATAAGGGAAAGTGAATTATGTTTGTAAGCGTAAACCTGAATGGTATGACTAAAGTCATTTCTTTTAACTATGTTTCTTGGTCAGTATGATCCGCCTGTAAAAAAAAGTCAGGGTCGGATTTAGAGAGAATTGTGCCCTCACATTTTGGAGCCGCTCCTAGTTCCACATCAAACCTTTATTATTAATAATAATAATAATAATTTTCACACACTTCGATCAACTTTTCAGGCGTTTTTCGCGTCCCTTTAATTCGACGCCATGTGCCTGGGTAAAACTCGCATCCCTCTCTGAAAAAGAACGTGGGTTCTCTTGCTGGCAGTAGGCATATTGAACCTAGAAATCGACATTCTATCCTGTTACATACGTGCAATAAATCTTGTATATACAAGGTTTAACAGAACTCGACACACAAAACTCCGCGTAGGGCTATGAATTTTAGACACGAAAACGAAAGAAAAATAGATAATCATTTATTAAATTCCAGATTGTTTTCGACATACAGTGTTTCCAACTTACAGAGTCCTAAATCTACTTTCTACAGTGATAAATAAAATGATTATTTCTCAATAAATTATAAAATAAATGGAAACAAAAAAATATTCCTTTTGGGAAGTTTATTTGTATCAATAAGGTAGATATTAGAAGTTAAAATATGCATGGTGTTATGGTGTTCTCAGTGTTGTCAATCTGCCATAAACTTTTATTATTTTACAAATAACGCTATGATCGGTTTATTGGATATTTTATATCCTCTAGTCACAAAAATAGTAGGGTAAAGGTTACTAATTTCGTGCATTTCGCCACGCCATTGCCAAGCCGAGTTACAACTATGACGAAAAATGCATGAAATACCTGTGGAGCCATCTCGCAGTAAAAAGAAAATAATTCAAAAACTCTTGGTAATGCCGTGGTGTTACAAAATCCAATGAGTGACGAAATTACCCATGTTTACCTTATTCTTCCTTCCTGTTTGGACCATCGAGCTCTACGTAAACGATACTGGAGTGACTACTTAATGTTGAAAGATAGACGCCAGAGCAAATATTTAAACTTATTTGTCCATTTCCACTCTAATCCTAATGTAGACCAAATTTTCAGTTCTAACTCAGTTTTATATGCTTCTTATCGTTGTGTGGCCCGATTTTCGATTTAAGTCTTAATTCTGTAAGAGTATATTGTACTCTGCATACAATAGAAAATACTACAAATAATATTTACGTTTTTTGCAAGAATTAAGATATAAATTTAAAGAACGGGCCACACAGCGACATTAAGCGTAAGAAATGGAGTTAGAACCGAAAATTTGGTTCATATTGTTGTAAACTGGAAGTGGACAAACGAGATTAAGTGTGCTCTCCTTTCCCTGGCTTCATATATTCATGAAATTTTCATTGGCTGCAGTCAGTCCAGTATCGTTTTCTGATAGAGATCATTGGTTTGGACACATTTGGTGGTGGTTGTCATGGCAACCAGGTTCTTCTATCACATAGCTCAGGTAATCCATTGTTGTTAGAAGCGTGTAAGGAAGAAATATTTAGCAAATCCTGTTAATGACGAAAGTTCATTGAAATTATTTTTTACTGGGAAAGTATATACATTTTCGGTTAGTCAACAGAATTTTTGTATTATCCCGTTGGATTTCTCGCCTCAAGTATAATTGATTTATAGTGGGCATTAGGGTATGGTTACAAAGCCCTACACTTTAGCAAGTTAAATAAAATTTCAATGCAAGATAATATGCGACTATTATTTCAATTAAGCAAAAGTAACCTTTGTATTTTTAAGTTTCAAAATTCAGAA
>JAGDQP010014888.1:0-44030 GCA_022664845.1 Lepisma saccharinum | reverse complement strand
GTGAGGCCAATTGGGTAGCTACCTGAATAAAGAGGTAGCGATCACAGTTGAGAGCTTCGGCTCTCCTCTCCCAACACGTCTGGTCAGCGTGGGAGCAGTAGACAACCTCCTCCCTCCAGGAGAGGCAAATCCAGTAGTGGATTTGAATATGCCTATGCATTACTTTATATATTACACTTATACTTTTATGTCAGGAGAAACTACGGTATAATTTAGTACTTTAATGATATTTGAGTTTGAATGAAGTTACAGATTTGCAAATTGTTGATGAATGATGCTCGTGCACGCTTTAGTAGCAACATTGAAGATGGGAGATCAGATAAAAATATAATTTTATCAACTTTGACATTAAAGTTTGAAGGGAAGTTACAGATTTGCAAATGGGGAATAAATAATGGTCGTGAGTGCTTTGGTAACTTGTACAAAGAATGATTGTTAAATGAAATATTCTTTATTACCATCATAATTGTGAGGAACGATTTTACTGTTGTGATAATTGATATATTTAAGTAATAAGAGATGCAGACAGCTGTATAAGCGCTTCACATATACATAGAAAGGTGGCAACGTTTTCCCCCAAAATGCATGGTTGCTTAATGGAATGAAAAAAGACAAAGTGGAAATGCGAAGCAGCTATGTTACCAACTAACTATGAATATAAAATAAGCTTCTTTACAATTATATTTCGGGGTCTACTTTACGTATTCACATCTTTCTTTGGCTCTCTGGTGGTAATATAACATTTCACAAAGCGCGCACAACCATTATTCACACCCCAACTTGCAAATTTGTAACTACCTTCAAATTCAAATATGAAAGTTGAAATTTCTACCTTGGGTTCTCCTGACATAAGTGTCTAACGTGTGAAAAAAATAATATAGTTTTTATCTTTATGATATATAAGATATTTTTTTTTCTTTTTATCTTTTTGTCCCACCAGAGATAAGAGTGCAATATTCATATCATAGCGCGCAGAAGCGTTATTTCACTCCCCACTTTCCACCAAATTTGTAGCTCCCTTCAAATTCAGATATCTAAGTTCAGACTTTTACTGTAGTTTCTCCTGACGTAACATCATTTATCATTTTTTCTCGTGATTTAAATGCATAAACGTGTGAAAAAATTAGATTTTCATATTTTCTTCCACCAGAGAGAGATATTGGGTCTCCAATATGCATAAAATACGAATTTTTGGATTTTCCAAAAATCATAAAATATTAAGGAAGCATCATATATCGACCTCTGGGCCGGATTTATGCATAAACCCACTAGGCCCGGGCCTAGGGGCGCACTTCATATGGAAAAATTAGAATTTGCTATTTAAAATGAGAGACAAAAACAATATTTAAGAAAAAAATATTAATGGAGTGCATCAAACACTGTCACCTTTGAACCGCCTGACCCCTCGTAAATAACTGTCTTCAGGTAATTTAAAGTTAGGTTAATTTACATTAGAAATAGTACAACCAAGGTTAGAGCTTATATTTTATTCCTATTTTTGTCTTTATACACACCAATAATCATTCCATTGTCCGGTGACAACACAATATTCCATTGTTGCTTTCATATATTTCTATAATTTTTAAAAGCATATTTAATTTTTTTTTAATATTATGCATAAATACTAGTCTGCAACGCTTTGGCGTTTGACTGGTTGCAGAACGCCTTAGGATTTGAGTTAGAAAATAATGAAACGTTTTTAGATATAGTTTTCTTATACAATTCGTACTAAAAAGTAAAAAATAACTTTGTTAATGCATGACTTTTAAGGAAAGTATGGAGCGCACCAATTGAAGAATAAAGTGACTGTATATGAGAGCGCGCCCCATGCTTTTCTTTTTGATTATTTTTTAGTCTCTCTATAACATTTAGGATGTCGCTGTCATTTATACGTGTGCTAATGGGCAAGAGGTACTTTGTGTTAAGTATGCATGAATGCGTAATTTACGCTAACTTTTGTATATGAGAAAAACTAAGTATCTTTTCGGGTCCGCAATGGGTAGGTACCGTTCGTTCGAATCCTGCTGCCGATCGTCCTGACTGAAGTTTCCCTTTAGTTTCCTCCAGTTTCACCAGACAAAGGTCAGTGGTACCTTAACCAAGATACCGGCGGCTACCCTCCCATACCCTATGCTGGTCTGATCCAAAAATATATTTAAAGGCTTTAAAAATTAAAAAAAAAAAGAAAAAGAAATAACGTGTCTTTTATGACAGAAGAAACAAACCTTGTAACCGGGTGATCCACCGCTCACATGCGGAAAAAAATGAAAACAAATATGAAGTGTGTTTGCAGGGCTAGAGTAAGAGTATCGCTTGGGTCGAGCATGACAGATGTCCGCGCATCAACCCTATCAGTGTGTGTTTACGATTGCAATTGTATATTATATATGTATGCATACGTATGGTTTAATGTTAATGAACATTCTTTATCGTTCCATACGGAGGAAACAAAGACTTTTTACGCACATAATTATTTCTGAGCAATTAAAGCTATCAGCTTATAGAAAGTTGTGAGGTGTATTTTAGTGACCCAAACGGGTGTATAACTGGAAATCAGACGAACATTAAAAATACCTTTTCGCATTGAAAGGTAGCTTTTTATTGATTTTCTTTGTTTTTCAGGATATTAGCAATTCCTGAGGTAGTAGTAGAATACCCTTGTGGGGTGTTCCTATCCAGTAGCAATTGCTCCTTTGATTGGAGCCTATCTTTATTTCCGAATTCATTCAACGTTTGCTATATTGGTGATGATCCCTTTCGTTGGAGGTTCCCACTATAGTTACAACGTGTTTGGGCGAGAAATGATCAAGGATACGTTCTCTTTGGTGGCCGATATACTCAGAATATGTGAAAAACTCATCATTAAACGATATACAGGGCGGTGCAAATCGAGCCAGGGCATTGTAATTGTAAGAGTAAGTGCTCTCCAGGCTTTATACTCTTATGTATACGGTGCCCGGAACTGTAAACAGTTACAACCTTAATTTTTTCCCTAACTTGTTTATATCGTCAGGAGATGAATATTCCCGGAGATGGTGTATAAAATTCAGAGCTGCCCACGTATTAAACGTAGCGAATGAGTTTCTAGTGTCGCTTATGTCCATTCCTAGGAGTTTCGTAACTTTGAAGTTGCTAGTTCTGAGGGGGCGACGTATTGGCGGGTGTGGACTAACAGATACCGGTGCATTGACGATATATTGACTAACAAATACCGGTGCATTGCAAGGTTCAATTCTGTAAATTTAAGTTTCTTTTTTCGTACATAAAGTGAAGTGGCAAAGAGGATGAATCAATAAATGCTAAATAGCGAGAAGAAAATGTGATGACTTTACTATTCTTTAATTTACTTTAAAGTGTTTTTTATATCCTTATATAAGTGTTGTATGTGCTTTGTGTTTTGTACTGTAATTGTGATTTTTAGATTTTTTAAACTTTATAAATCCATTTAGAAAATGTTAATACTTTGTATTATTGTTGTTAATTTTTTTTAAATTTATAAATATATCTAGTAAGCTTTAAAGTTTTGTATTGTAATTTTTTTTTTTAATTTTTCCCCTTCTAGAATACTTTATAAACGCATTTACGAAATTTTAATGTTTTGTATTGTGATTGGAATTGTTAATTATTAGATTTTTTCTTCTTAAAAACTTTATAAAGGTATTTAGGAAATTTTAAGGTTTGTAATTTGTTAAAATTGTAAATCTCTCACGAAACTGCAATGTGCCATTTGTGATGTTGGAAAAAGTAGAATCCAAAAACGGCTGTAGCTAGAATTCTTAAAGCTGCATAAAACCCGCGAACGAAATGTAATAATAATATTATAAATAATAAAAGAGAAAAATAGTTTGTATTACCTTTTGTTCAGTGTAATTAACATATTTTCTACAAGTTGCCTACAGTAATTTGATTAAAATTGCTCATTGTATATAATTAAATTATTTTGTTATAATATTAGTGAAACTTATTTTGTAAATAACCACATTACCAGAATTAAATAATGATTATCTCATTATTATTAATGGCTAGAAAACGGAGGAGGGTCATTTGTCATATTGTGAGGGTAGGAAGGGGAAAATGACTGAAGTGGTGAGGGTGAAGGGGCGTAGGAATCGCCAATACGTTTAAATCCGGCCCCGATCAACCTTTAACATACTCTGATATGTTAATAGTGCACAAAAATCAACTTTGATAGATTTAACCCCTTCCGAGCGAAAAAGCACCTTAAAAACCGGAATTGTTTTTATTTCAGCAATCACATTTGAATACCATTATGACCAGTTCGATTATGTTCTACGGTTTTCATGCAGGGGACTAAAATTATCAAGCGGATTTTAAAGGAAAGAATGGAGTTTGTTTCAATATTCTATGATAACCCTGTCCGCAAACACTACATTTTCCTTAAACGTATGCTAACACAAATTTTGGCATGCACCGCAATACAAAAAATGTCTGTCATTAATTAATATATTTCTATAAAAATAAAATTATTCTCGGTGTGGTCTATTCTTATATAAGAGAAATAAAAATGTATATACACATATACTAGGGCCGTTCAATTTCTCTGTGCTATAACAAATTGTATAAAGCAATGCCATTAGAAAGAAACACATTGTTGACAAGCGTTACCCTTCGTCTACAAGGAACAACAATCGATTCGTTATCAGACGTGAAGGCACATGCGCTGAAGTGCGGAAAGACAATTCTTGTCCAAAAAACGCGGGCTCGCGTCATAAGTTCAGAAGCATGGACGGTGCACGCACGCGCTTGGAAAGCTGGTGTAAAGGAGCGTGGTGTCATTCGATATGAATGGGCGAATGGCTTACCTCCTAGTGCCATTCATACGAAACTTGTTCCTGTGTATGGTGATTCCGTAATGACTGAGCAAATGGTTAGGCGTTGGTGCAAGTTGTGTGATGAAGGCAGGATAACGCCCGCCCGCACTCAACAGCGCAAACAAGACACAAAATTGAAAAATTAGGGTGGGAACGGCTGCCCCATCCTCCATACAGCCCCGATTTAGCGCCGAGTGACTTCCATCTTTTTTTTCGTGTTACATTTGCATTGCAAGGTGAACGTTTCGAAACAGATGAAGTGACGTGAATAGTGAGGAATGTTCAATAGCCAGAGCCCGTTTTTTTTTTCAAAGGGTTTGGACAAACTGGTGCAACGTTGGGACAAATGCCTGAATCTCAGCGGGGATTATGTGGAGAAGTGAGGAAGGACACACCTACACATCTATGTATAGTTTACAAATGTATCTTAAAAAATAAATTATTTACAGCTTAGGGAAACTTATATATTGAACCTCCTACGTATTTTTTTATAAAGGGGTCGAGTAGGCAAGCTGGGTGATTTCAGTTGGATTGACCTACAGGTGTATGAGTGCCTGAAACTTATTATATCTACTGCATTGTTGCAATTTTCGTTTGGGGACACACACACACACTAATAGGGGGCACGGTCCCCCTGTGGCTACACCCCTGTAATAGAGAGGGCATTAATGATGTATGCGACATGCATTAGATTTGGTGGGTCAGGTTGGTACTTTTAAACGATAGAACCTAAAGATTTTTATGGCTGTAAGTAATAAATATGTTGTGAATAGATCCTTGAATGAACGTCAACATTTTCAGGGTTGTTTTCTCTCTTCCCTAGTCCCTCCCTCCCTCCTACAGTGAGCTATGCGTAAAATATTTTACTATCTGGAATTAAGAGCATAGTGAGGTTTTATTGTGAACACCTGGCATACAGGCCAATGCTTTATATGTAGATGGTAGTGCCATCGGCGGTATTACGTTGAACTAACTCCATCTGTCGCCGCACGATGGTTATATCGAGACGACCTTGAGCTAGACCTGGGCAACGGTGTCTCGAGAACGAAGGAAGCTCGATCTTGATTTCTGTGTGCCTGTGTCAGTGTGTGAGTGGCAACCGTTGTGGTTGAACGTGCTAATGTCATTTGTGAAGGAAATCGAGCGTGGTGGTAAACGAATAGTGATTGTGTGAAATTGTTCCAGTTTTTATTGTGGTGTGCGATTAGCGTTCCTCATCCACGAGGTCTTTCTTTCCCTTCAACTTGGTCGAACGACACGGCTACGAAATGGAGCAAGAATTCGCAGGTAATGCTTCGATGGCAGCTGCCGGCTGTGAAGTGTGTGCTTTTTGCCGGTCTATTATGGATCTGATTTCCAGGAAGATAAAAAGGGTAAGGACATTAGTTGCATTTCATTCATTTTCGTATCTCTGCTGCTGTGTCTGTCCTGAAGTAACCCCCAATAATCTGGTGGAGGACCAATGGGGATGCATCATCTGTGTAACTCTCATTCCTTCTCTTTAAAACATGATTCATTACTTCTCTGCTCTTTTAAATTGTGGTAGGTATCACTTAACATTTGGCTTGGCTTAATCTAAAACTCCTGGACGTATGGAAATGATTCGTTAAAGGGGGAAGCTTTAATCTATAACAGTCTAATTCTTGAAGATCATACTGTGTGCTTATCGACAGCACGGGATTAGTAAGTGAACAACATGTATCATTCCACTGAGGCTAAAGATCAGTGTACAGGGCGTTTGGATACTTTCTCGTGAAAAGAAATTTAAACTTGTAGAAAACATGTGGTTCGAATCTTCGTACAAAACAATTGAATGAAATAGTTTTATAATCGCGCAGTGTTGCCTTTTACTTAATTTACAAAAAATAGTAAACGAATAATTACGTTAGTACCGGGACGAACTCCTATCCGTTATAAAACTAAAATTGCGGACACAGCTGCAGTCTTAAATTTTACGCCGATTATGATCTGTATTGTGATATTTTCCAACCCGTTGGAGATGAAATCACTGGCTTCCAATATTGAGGGGCCGGGCAATTGAAAAAAAATGTTTGTTATAAAGAATTACTTACTTGTGCGCCTTAAAATAATAATAATCGTCTTGTGCATTTGTTTCCGAAACCTTTCCCGTTATTACGATAAATTTGTTAGGGGAGTTCTGTGTGTACGGGGTTAGGGGCGGTGAATCAAAGTTTTGGAATCGATGATCTGGACAGTTTGAGTTATTACCGTTAAAAAAATTATTTAATCTTTAAAAGTTGTGGTGTATTCACTCATTCGATAAGCAATACAACTCGTGATTTTTTTTTATTTTTTACGAATTATTTCTGTACGAATCAGATTTTTTCTTCTGTGCTTACTAATGCATGCAACGTTAAAATGTGAGAATGACATTAATAAACTGTGTGCAGTATTAATAAAACATTTTGCATGTTTTTGTCTAATGCTTGGTAGTAGTATTGGAATTATTTCTGTAATGATGTCTAGAACATGTCAGTTTAGATGTATTTTATTGGGCAAAGTTGGCAGCGACTGCGCGATTCTAGAAAGATCCGGAAGGGAGCAACGCTTCGTGGAATGCGAAGAAGTAAAAGTGCTTGAATCTGCCTCAAGGTGATACATTCTTGTAATAGTGATGCTATTTTGTTTTGCAGTTATGAAGGTTAATAATAGAAAAAAAACATTTCGTCATTGAGTAGTGTATAGAAGTTGCTTTTGAACGGTGCAGCGACCTAGATATGGATTGTTATTGATCCACGAACTAGTTAGTATTTTTTTTTTTCGGAAGCGTTTGTAAAAAAAATCAATCTAACTTTTGACACTTGATGTATTTAAAGATCTAAGGACATACAAGTGTAAAAAAAAAAAAGTTGATTTTTTTTTTTTTCGAGTTAACAACAGTGTGTAATAGCATTAATAACTTCCTCTACGTTCTAAAGCTCTGTAGAAATAATAAACCCTTTCTACTGGGGAGTATTGTTCGTTTACGACCAGGATTATAGTTCCCCCCCAAAACTCACACCCGCACCGAAAGTTTATCACATTATGGAACGTAATTTCATTCCCCACAGAGACGTACAGTACAAATCCGTCCTGAATGATTTCGTTTCAAGAAACGTTACTGGAAAGAGTTCCTCTCGCGAGGCACCCTGATTGAATTTTTCCAGGTGATTACACCTCAAACTTTTCCAAATCGCAGACCCTCTGCACCCCGCCACATTGTAAGTTATGCTTGTGGATGTTGAAGGTATAGGACCGCAGTGATAAGAAACTCATAGTTTGGCATTGAATTCATTTTCTAGGGGATCATAGCGGCGGGGGGGCGCTTACAGTTGTAGCTGGACACGAAAGCACTTGCCAACATCGGGGATAGAACGTGAGACTCTCATTGCAAAGCCATGTGCGACATTACTCATCCGCAGAGATAATCTCGTCGCTGGGAAAACAGTGGTGTATTAAAAAAAAAAATCATAGGCTACCTCTAGTGTTGTAACGTGTCCAAGTGTCGTATCTCTATGACAGGCTCATAACCAGCCGAAAATGGAGCTATGACAGTATATAAACATAGTAGAGGGGATTAGGAAAATTTTAAGGGAGATGAGCTCCCCTTGGCTACGGGACTATCTGTAACCGATAGTTTCTGAGATAGGCCTACACAATATATAAATGTTACTGCGAAACTTCAAACTCTTCTGAAAAAGTTACGAAAAATTAGAAACTTGTTTTCCCAGCGACGATTTAATTGCTCTACTGCATACATTTCATACTAACAAAAGAAATTTATTCGAAATTTTGAGGTTCCATTAATAAATAATTAAAGAAAAATAATGTAGGCCAACGGCAAAAATAAATAAATGAAACGACCAGTTAATGAAGATCTGAAAACATTGTCTATAAACGTTCCACTATTAAGAATAAACAAATACTTCTGACTGTTTGTTTTTATTGTAAGAAGAAGAAAGTAGAATATATATAATTTGGTTTGCGGCCCAAATTCTGATATTGTGCTTTCATTTTTGACTATTCGAGTTGTGTTCATCAAAACTGTCAGTAAGTTGCAACCATCGTCTTCCTCTTTTATCCTCCTTAACACCACCTTAAATTTCGTCCATTAATAGGAAATTTTGGCGTAATGTCCTAACCAGTTCCTTTTTCTCATTCCCAAGTGTTTTTAGTCTCTTTCCTACTCGATCACTTCTCATCATGTACTGTATCTCCAGTTGATATTTCCTATCCACATTTTTTGAAAACTTTCAATTTGCTTTCTCCACACTTTCGTAGAATCCACATTTCAGTTCCATACCACTATTATATTCCATACAAACCATTTAATCAACCTTTTCATTAATTCTCTGCCCATGGGTTCTCAGAAATTCTTAGTGAATATCTCTTTCACTCTTGCTATTATCTTCTTTATTTCTATTTCTCACTTCATATCTTTTACATTATTTCCCAGAGACTTCCAGCTCGATACCTTGTTCTGTTTCTGTTCCAGTAGACCCCTTCAAGTGATGGTAACGTGGAGTTATCTTCCAAAAGCGAGATAGCAGAAATATCCCACTGGACTGGTTGAATACTGGCTGGTTCTTCTGAGCGATCAACTTTAGTTCCTAAATTTTGGTTGCTATCACTACAATATCTATATACGGTGTCCATATATCTAATTTCACGAAGTATGCTGAAAGAAGAAAGTGTATAGTAACTAGCGATGGGCACAGAGATGACATAAAATTCGGATTATAGTTTCCGTATCCGGATATGCGTCAGCCGAATAATCCAACTTTTCTAAAACTAATACCGGTACCGGATAATTAATTTACAATGGTGTACTCGGTGTTGTAAAATTCGTTGGAGTTTATTCAGGAATTCATGGACAAAGCTCATGTGAGAACTCCTAAAATCCATAAATTCACCAGGATTTATTTATTAAATACATGAAGGTATCAGGCATTGTGTGAAATCAAAGTCCAGCCGTCACCCGCACCGCTACCGTTACTAAAGGTTAAACTCAAGATCTGCTGCTGTGGAGTAAAACTTTAGTTCTTACGAAATATATTTAATGGAGAAACAGGCGGCAGAATCGGAACATGGCTCACAATATTTCAAGGCTGTTAAAGTGAAGAAATTCTTATGGCGATGTGGACGATGTAGGTCAATGTAAATAGTAAAGGATAAAGTTGTTTTTTTGGGACTGGTTCCAAAAGTTTTGGCAGGAGAAATCGTATCTTCAAATATTTCAAAACCAGGAAATTGCTAATGCATTGTCACAATCGAAGAATTTACAAGTTCCTCTATATTTTATTTCCTGGCTAGTGTTTATTGTTATTTAAGTTTTGTGCTTAATATACTGTGATGTCTCAAAGATTCTTTGCGTTCCCGAAATTCTGTTAAGTTGTCAATCATTTTCTAGTCTCGAGTTCTGACCATCCGATTCGGTTCTAGTCTCTTTGGCTAAAGCGACAGTCTCACTGTTAAATTACGATATTTCTCACTTTTAGTCCACTCTTTATACCCACGTTACTTTCTGTGTTTTTCGTTGAGGCTTGTGTTATCATTCATTACTGCTCTGCTTTTTTAAGGAAAAAATAAGTTGTGTAGCACCATCGATGTTCAATTTGTTAGTGGAGGAAGTAACTGCAATGAACAAGTGACACGTCAAGCTGCTGTTTGTCGTTACTGATTCTGTCGTCTTTGAGCTGCATAAAACAGGTGTAAAGCGGATTGTAGGAATGTGCATCTTCATAGGTTTGGTTAGTAAAGATAATCCACGTAGTTTACTAAAGGAAACTCGTACCATTGTTATATTGGTATCTGTTTCCTTCAATGAACTGAAGCAAGTGCTGCGTATAACTTTATAATAATGAATCACTTCCTATGTCGTAATTGCGTGTCGTGAGCCATATCATTTGGAGTCCTAGTTAAAAGTCCAAGCGTCTTACTGTTTGTTTACTCACTATAGTATTATGCGATGTCATTCTTCTTGTTTCAAGCTACATATTTGCTACGTAAATTTTCAAGTGGTTGGTTGACTAGATTGTTTTTTTGTATTGCTTAAAGTGTCAATAAATATTGCTTGAGTAACCACTCTAAATAGGATTTTAAATCAATTTGTTTTCCTGTAAAAACAAAAGATTTCCTAGTCTAGCTTAAACAAAGAAGCTGTATCAACATTTGTGTATTGATTTGATTTTTCAAGATGTAGTGATTTTTTAAAGGAGTGAATATAGGGTAAATGAACACACTTGAAAATATATGTGCAAAAGAATAGTCTTGAGAAATTCTTGGAGACAGCCATTCTTGTGGAAAAGTTAATTTTCCGAAGGAGGAAGAATGTTATGCAACTAAATCAGATTTTTCTAAATATTAAAAATAAAGCTTTGGAGGAAAATACGCTAGTGTATATAGCGTATCTCTTTCTGAATGAAGGTTTACTTGTAATTACTGATGGAGCATATGAAGGTTTCTTCCCATCCGTATCTAAAAACGGTTTATTGGACCAAGGAAAAAGGAGGAATACCTTCTTGCCTTAGCTGAAGTCACTATTTTAGCATTCGGATGGCATGACTGTGAAGAAAACATATCGAAATAGTTGTTGATTTAAAAGTGCAATATAGTAAACTTTCACACTTCAGTAATTGCAACGAAAGCTTTTTTTTGGGGGGGGGGGGGTATGATTTTGCTTAAGACCAAAATATGTCAAAGATTTGCTTAAGATTTCCGTTTGAGCTTGAATTTATTTATGACCTGCTTTCGCTCAAGCCAGGGTAGGATGGGAAAAACGTTATTGGGAGGACAGGTCCAAATTTGAGGATTCCATGCCAGCATTTGTCTGGCGTGACAGGAAAAGCTTCAGTTAGGATGACCTGGGATCGTTTCCAAGACGTTTCACATTTGGGAGGTCCCGGATCCGGTAAAACATCCTTTCACATAGTTCTGGGGTCATAAGCTGTAGTGTCAGTTCTACGTGTGAGAAATCTGCCGTTCAGTTCTGGGCTTTGTGGTGTAATTTTATTTCCTTTAGTATTTGTGCAAAGATTTTACTTCACAATGTGATTCTATTTTGTGGTTCAATGTAGTGTTTTTAAGCTTGTCTTCTTACCTTACTTTTTAAAACATATACAGGGGGTCGCAGTCATATACGCAAAAATTTCAGGAGATTATTTGTCACACCAAAATAAGAATAAAAGTTCCTATAAACATGGGTCCGATTTCGCTTCGTTTTGCAGATACAGCGTTTCCAACCAAAGTCGACACCTTATAATGGGAAAAAAAAAATAATAATTCTCAACAAATCAGAAACGATACACTGAATGAAAATTTCGCATCTGCAAAACAAAGCGAAATCGGACCCATGTTTATAATAACTTTTTATTCTTACTTTGGTGCAAGTCATCTCCCGAAGTTTTTGCGTATATGACTGGCTCACCCTGTATAAGGTAATATTTCTAATTTATATTTAAGATTTTCAGTTTATATAAATAACGAACGTAAAGGAAAAGCATCAAATAAAACATTTTCCAAATGGAGCAATAATAAAAGTGAGAATGCCATAAAATATCTAGAGAACTTTACACATCACATCGTTGAACAAAACCTTTGCTTATATGCTAAAGAAAACAACAACAAAAAAATAAATCCGAGTGAAAACCTCAGTATTCGAACCGCAAACCTTTCACGTGTGACGGCAGGGTTGCACGAAAGCGAGTTCACAGTAAAGTCTATACAGCTCTACATGCTCGAGATTTCCAAGTAACCATCATTTTCATGACTTTCCTATTTCAGGCACCTACAAAGAGTTTGGAGGTTTTGGTTAGGTACTTTATCGATGTGCAAAGTTTGGCTCTGATCAAGATAATAACATCTGAAAGGTTACGTGTTAAATCTGATGTGTTACTGCAGACAGTTTTTATGACTGACATCTTGATATAAAGTTTTCTTCACAGTTATACAAGGTTGTAAACTGTATTGTGAGTAGCATCGTCAAGTGCTTTTTTTCTTCTGTACGTTACTGGCAGCTTCATAAAGCTGTTAGCTATTGGTTGTAGATAAAATAAATGAATGCCATGTGAGGCCAATTAGGAATTTCCAATTTACCTGTACTTTAAAGACCACTGAGGAATTCGTGTAAAGAAAGATAATAATTAAATTTCAAAGTGGCGGGAGGGTGCCCTTTTTTCAAATAATTTCTACACATTTACCAGTGGAAATCTGTGGTGAATTGACAAAATAAGCCACTTTCAAAGTAAAACTTTTGCAGGCTTTATTTTAATTTTACAAATTAAGACCTTTTTTTTAAAAAAAAACAGAGGAAATAATGAAATTGGTTACTTTGAAGCTTTAAGAATTCTTGTCTCACACAGTAACCGAAATAGTTATGCCATTCTCCTCGTTAACATAAGTGCAGAAGTTACTTAGTAAACTGATTTCATCTCCCTCTAGCACTTCAGCCATTCCATTTTAGTTAACTTGAGGTAGCATTTTGAGATGGGAATTTCCAATTGATTTAAAATGCCAACCATATGTCTATATCTTATCCTCAATCGATAGCCAACAGCAACTGATAACTGTTTCAAAGACCAAAGTTTAAATGAATCGCCCCAACTAACTGTAATTATTATATTGAAAATTTCTGGTTAGATTGCTCGTTAGAAGTTTGTCGTGATCACCAGAATTACTGACAGTGATTCATTTCAGTCGTGTATACGATGTATATTTTTTGCTTTTTTTTTTATGTGTGTAAATAAAACATTTTGAATTCTGAAAACAAACAATAGGCGTAATTCGAAATTTGATTTTGAAAAATCATGCGATGTTTGTTAGATGTCATGTCCGGAAATCAGTGTAAAAGTAAGAACGCTTGCAGAAGTCGGTTAGAAAAGATAGTGGTGGCGCGATTGACTACTGAAAATAAAGTTAATGAGCTCCCAATAACAAAAATGTAGGCGACACAAACTCCAAAATTAAAAAAAGGGGACTATGTTTCCCCTGAAAGTTCCGAGTGGCAGTGAAAAAATTGTTACCTAAGGGATAGGAAGACTGATGCAACTATAAAAACCGAGAGGCCCTGATATCTGTAAGCCTAATTACGCTGACACAAATTCCATCCCATTTTGCATAAGTCTGGTTGCTAACTTAATTCAGACAAATGTTTTTTTAAAATCTCCTTGTTTTTTTTTTGTTTTTTTTTTATAGTTTGACTAAATGAACTGCCTGGCCCTTAGCTAACTTTTTTTTTTAACCTTTTGGTGCGATTTTAATTTCTTTGTGTTTGTTTATAGTGTAAATTGCTTGCTGATTAGTGATTAGGCTTCGTTAGTGTGTCTGGCTTGTACCAGAAATTTCCATGACCTTACTGTATCTTGATTATTCTTTCGAAGAGTTGGCGAGCTGAACTTCGGTAATGTTTATCATTATATTTGGAATTTTCCTTTCACATCAGGATGTTTATCGTCAGATTGATCTCTGACCGGTTTCTTGTAAAAGGAACGATCTGATGCCACGTGAACTTGCTTCATTGCTTCATGTGCTGGTAGTGGGAGCGAGGTTTGCTAATCTGTTACACATTTCAACTACCTAATCCAATCAAAATAAGGAAATATTTCTTATATTCTCGAGTAAGATATATCGTCTAATTGTCAGTTTGAAAGTTACTGGTAATTAAGGAACAAATTATAGGTTTCGATGCATTGGCCGGAGAAGGTAGCGATCCTAGCGTTATTTCAAGGTAATTTCCGGTATTCGTCTAATATGAGCAATAGCTTGATCGACTCAACGGTCCCGGGTTCAATGGGTGTGGATTTTAACACTTAACAGCTAAAAGGCAAATCGTGACGGGCCGAAGTCCAAAGTTACTAAACTGGCCCATGTACAAAGTTTACCAAAGTTTTATGAGCAATAGCTTGAATAAGAGGAAGCGCGTAATGATAGTATGTTCAGAAAATTGAACACAGATCCTCCTGATTCCGAACAAAGACACTTCCGCGATGCAATCGTACTCGATTTAAAACTGTCGTGTTCTTAAGTATGAGGAGGAATCTGATTGAGATTTTCATTCATGCATGTTTTAAGGGTAATTGTAGGCTGTTTTGTCACTGACTTTATTACTCTTCCCATTAGAAGGATAAGAGGAAAGCTGAGCTCTTGTAGAATCATCCCGACATTCGCCTGGCGATGAAGAAAATGAGACAAAAATCTAACCTAAATGTTTCCAAGCGAGCATTTTTTTTTTCATGTCGCGTCGCCAATTTTTGTTCCTGATAAAGTGAGTTCTTAAGGACATCCTATTTATAATTTAAGGGAAGGGGAACCGTAAAGAGAATTGGAGTTTATTTATCCCGGAGGAGATAATTGCTCTGTAGTTCAGTTCCTCTGAAGATATTTCCAAATGGAGGCGTCTGTAATTTTGCAAATAGGTGGCACGTATTTTTTTAATAAGTATTTATTTCAACGCAATGATGTTCTTCCATATGCAAAAGTGCAACATTGTCGTTTGCAGTTCTTCCAGTTTATGGAATAGGTGAGTATATCAAAATGAAATTCGTAAAGATATGTAAATTGCTTTTTGGCAACATTCAGCAAGAAACATGCACACACTTAGACTTTTGTGTGCCAGTTACATACACATAATTGTTAGTGAAAGGCAGAGAAAGAGCCACGAAGCGGAACTTAGTGAAAGTTTAGTCTGTTGTCTGAACCTTTAGTTTGACAAGAGTTTCTGAGAAAGTGAAAATTGAGTTCTATAATAGCATATTATGATTGCCAGGTAATAACAGCGGAAGTATTTGCTCCCAGAAGAGTGGAAATTGTTATATTGAGTTAATTAAGTTATTAGAACCCTTATGGGAGAAAGGGGAATAAATTTTAACAAAAGGAGGATAGTTATTAGCGCATAGTATCGCATACGTTGTATAGCCTTCACGTCATCACTTATCGTGTACGTCAATGGATTTCCTAATCACGATGACAATCTAATTACTGTGTATTGTGGCTTTTGTAGCAATTAAATGTCATTTCAAATGCAAGTAGAATGAATGTTCAGTAGTAATCAAGGTCATATTTGAGACCGTTCTAAGATGAAAGAACGCGTTGCTCAACACATGCTTTACTCAAAGGCCAGATTGTATGACACGTGGAGTGAAGGGAGTTATGTATTTAAACTGTAAGTTATTATTCAAGGTAAATAGAGATGTCATGGGATATTACTAGTTCCTGAACTCCATCCTAGTTCACCAACATTTAGTAAGCAAGGTAAATATCAAGAAATGATGTTGATGAGACATGTCCATTAAATTCGGACTTCTTTCTGTAAAATCGTTTGCATGCATTTGACACACTCGGTTGTGATGTATTCTTGAGTAAAGGTTTAAAATTATAAAGACTTCTCGCCAAAGGATATAACCAAGATCGGTTAAAACGTCTCACTAGCCTTAAATTTATTGCATGCCCGTATTTTCATAATTATCTCTATCAATATTGAAATAATAATGAACAGTGAAGTTGGCTGGTGGTTTGACACATAACAAGGAATAGTTTCTCATTCCAACACTAGACGATTTGAGTTAATAAGCCTTGATTTACATTCCCAGAACCATCGGGCTCCGAATCCCTTGAGTCCCGAAGGATTTTAAGCGAAATTCGTAAGTCCTTTTAAACTCACGCTGCTCGCCTCTTAACTGCCGTATTTATGAAAAACAAAAACCGGTTTATTCCCTAAGCATCACATATGTGTATACAATAATTTATTAGTAGTTATACTGAAATAGTCATCCTAATTTCGTACGAGTCACTTCGGATCGCCACTCCTCGTCTCGCAAAATGTACTATTTACATGAAACAAAAAAGGAATTATTCTCCAGGCATCACATTTGTACATACAAGAATTAACTTGTAGCTAGCTACAACTTTATTTGTGTTGAAAAATCAGGGAGAATTAATTTTTTTCGAAGAAAAATATGAAATTTTAGCTTTTGCCCGCCCCGCCCCCAATTCTCCACTTCGAAATACTGTACTTTAATTGCACTTATTTTGCGTATTCTTTTCTGTAATTGAGGGGCAAGACTAAAATAACATCAAGTGATAAATGAACAATTGAAAACATATACCAGCCAGGGAAAAGAACCATGCCCTACAACTGATCATGTGGTTACTTTAGCGGGCCGTTGGTGCATTCAAGTTCCTTTTTTTCTTCTGGCAGGCAGCTGATAAAACTGCTAATAAATAAAACCCAAACTTTATCAGAACTATTCAGCACTGTGGGACTGTAACCCGAAGTCCGCTTCCGAACTTCTTCGAACCATGGTACTTTAGAGGTTCTAAGTTCCTGATTGCCATCTGACTTTTGACAAGGTTACACCATATCTCCCTATCAAGCTCATATGATGTAAATATATTAATAATATACACTGACTGTACTGTTACTACCAATTCACTATTTATAATTTGAAGCAAACCTGGTATTGTACTTTGTCAATTCACTGTATGCTTAACTGTAGCGTAAAGGTATCGGCATAGACTCTATGAAGGATTACAATACACGCTCTGTATAATTCATAAGCAACAGTGCAGATGGCGTACTGAAGGAACCATATGCATCGAGATCTGTATGAGCGTCATTTTTCATTATAGATAAGACATTGTACATGAGTTCTTGGAAATTGCGATAAGATCTTTCTAACCAATGTGTTCATTGCGCAAATGACTTGATAAAGATTTCGACACTACAAACGCAGCTAAGTGTTTGTTGTTTATGGAAATATTTGTCTGGCCTTTTGTATATCTGTTATAGTTTTGACTAATCTTTCTTCATAACATGTAGGCTATGCTGTAAAAGAAAATTATACATTGACGTATCCTATTTACTTAATTTCGAATGAGAAGGAATTGGTGTATGCGGGTGTTTCTGGTATGTGAATTGAAAACGTCTTGCCAATGTGATGTGATGACGTTTTTAGTTTCTCACTCACGAGTGTGAGTGACACTTTAGTAGTCGGTTAAATTAAGTTAGGGATGAATTTTTTGTCACCAATGGACGAGTTTTGGTTTTTGGAAAAGTGAGCTCAGAACCACTCCGTTCAATAGCCCTCAGCGGAAATTGAATCCATGACCACGTGCGCAGAAAGCGAGCGCGCTAAACTCTCGGCTACTCCAAGGGCGAAATCATAGTCCTATTACTTGCTTTATTTCAACTTCAAAATGATTATTTACTTCTCATAACCATAAGTTTGTAAAGAATTTTTATGTCCCATTTTTTCCAGTGACTGACACAGGGATGCCCATTAATATAATGATTTGTTTTAGTATTGGACGCTATTCATTACAAATTGCATTTTTATGGCCACAAGGAATCTATGGCTCAGGGCGGGATAGGGTAGTAGAAAGGAAACGGGAAGGAGGCTGATGGGTCTAAGTTAAAGGACCCATCAGAGCATTTGTCTGGTATAATTGAGGAAAAACACGTTAAAACTTCAGTAAGGATGGTTGACCACTGGTTTCGGACCCAGGATCATCGGAGGGAAGTATTTAACATATAATCTTGTTTAGTACTCGTATTCGAAACATCAGCAATGATTATTTAAATTATTTTGAGTTAAACAGTATGTCCATTACTAGAAATGCAGTTTTTTTTTGTGTCCGTCACTGGTACAAAAGCAATGTTAGACAAAAAACTTTATTTACATTCAAAAAGTGTATGTTAATGAAAGTAATGTGTAGAAATCACTACAAGAAAGCATGCAGAACTTGTAACATTCTTATTTGATCAATAAATACATTTGAACTATATTTGAGTTTAAAATTATAACGATGAAGTGTGTTGAAAGTGTCCATTACTTGTGCATTTACCTCGTCTTTAAAAGCTCATCAGCTTGTTCAGGACGTTTATAACAGTTCAATCAATCGAGATAATCCTTTTTTTTTTTTTTTGCTTCATTTTAGCAACATTTGGGAACTTCCAACCCAGACACATGTGAATACGACTTACGTATTTATAGTTTTCTCAGTATCTCTCTTTTTCTTAAAGAATTTCCACTATTTTGATCACTTGAATGAATTTACGTCCAGTTATTTGTGAAATGCGTAACAAAACGTGCTTCATTCAGTTTTTGAACGTAAAACTTAAATCAGATTGTAACAATGCACTTGATTTCACGTGGAACGTAATTCGTTTACCACGTGCTCCGCGTGTGACATGGATCTCAAGGTAAAATCATTGATCGAGTTCTTAGCGATTGAAGCATGAGTGAGGCCTTGTGACTGTGATGAGGAAGTCATTCAGAAACCTATCAAGAGATCGAAAACTATGCAATTAGAGGTTTCTCTGGATCTTTCTAATAAATTTGTGTTGAAGGTTTTTGTAAACGGAAATCTCAGCGCAGTGTTTGTAAAGGGAGGGTAATCAGTTGTACTCGTCCACTCTTGGTGTAGGTCCACATTCTTTCGGACATGATTCGATGTCTGATTGATATAGTTGTACATCGGAAGATGTGTGTTAAAACAATTTATTTCCAATTGAACCCAAGTTCTGAATACCAGAGAAATAATAAATGAGGTGAATGGCCTTTTTTGTAAGCAAAGTGCTTTAGGCATGTAAGACTAGAAATTAATCTGTTTAGATTGCAGTTTTTTCGTCTTGTTTCGTGATAGGAATTATTACATAGACAAATAACAATCAACCTTTTTCATATAGAACGCTAAACATCATTGGCTGATGGTATAAGGAGAAGGATATGTTAGGTAAACTTAGATAAAATAGTACCTGGGAGAAAGTAGCCCCCCCCCCCCCTTGTCAAAATATTGGGACAGTCTACACGATTTTTCCTTGGACAAATCGAGTAATGAAAAATTTGGTATAGATTGGTGCAACATAGTGGAGGGCCGCAGTGGCTAAATGCTATAGCGCTCACTCTGGCTCTAGGGGTTGTCAGTTCGATCCCTGTTCATGCTATGTGGGCTTTGTGGTGAACAAACACCATGTGTGTGGGTTTTCTCGGGGTCCTCCAGTTTCCTCCCACTTACTTCATTCCACCAATTCATCTCATCCAGCCAGCCTCCTGAGCCAAAGTTGCCTAAGGACCTTAAAAATTCAATTCAAATCCAATATAGTGGATTTGTATGCTGGTCATACATGTAGAGCGCAAGACACAATTTAAACTTTGTAGGCCTACGAGGGTTGTTGAAAAGTTCTTTTTAAAAAAGGCGAGTTATAAATTTTTTTTCCAGGAAAATAAATTTTATTTTTCACGTAGTCTCCACAGAGGTCGATCACTTGGTCGAGCGGTTTTTTAACCCTAGCATTACCGAGGCATTTTTGGGTCGCATTAATTACGGGGGGGGGGGGGGGGGGCGCTGAGGCCCACAACACATAGTTTGGGCCTATGTGATTACGATGTTTCTATGTACAGCGTTGCCAACTATATCTATACAGTTGTGTATGTGACAGTTTTGTATTTATTTTAGTAAGTATGACGTTTCTTTTACCTGTTCTTTTTTTTTTTTATGAAAAGCAATGAATAAGATCAAAAGCACCTCAGTACAGTATAGTATATGCACGAAGGCACCTTCACACATTTTATACCATTTACTGTAGTCAGTGTATAGCCCCTTACTACTAACAGGGAGGGGGGGGAGTCCAAGGCCCACAACGCATTATTTCCATTTGGAACAAAAGAAGCATTAAAAATAAAGCAAATACGTTGGATCGCCAATGGGTTGAAGTCTGACAGTATCAATTTATTTAAGATTTTTTGTCGAGTTGGAAATGTTAAAAATAATAATTTGTGGGCCTTGTAGGGCCCCCTCCTTGATAATGTCATGCGAAAGATAGAACTCATTCGACTAAAATTTCTTCCCATCTCATCAAGTGAAGTTTTAATTTTGGCAACAGGAAGAAGTCATATCTAGCCAAATGTGTGGAATATGGTGGATGCGGAACCATTTCGAAGCGCAAATCGTGCAATTTTGACCCAATGGTCTGGTGAAAGGACACTTTTTGTGTACCAATCCTTCAAGTTTCTATAATAAAATTTTGTCCTCATATCACTGATATTCACATTGTTCTTTAAGATGACCTTTCTAAGCAGTTTGTGCCAAATTTGATCAAAGCCATGCGTATAGGTAAAGGAGTTACGATTGTTCAAACTAATCTAAGACGGAGTGCAATTTTCCACACCACCTTTAATTCTGAAAACTTCAGGGGTTTCCTCCAACTCCCACACACATTGACCAAATTTCATACCATTTTTTATTTTATTTTTAGTAGAATCACACGAGGTACCACTACGCTGAAATAAATAATAATAATAAACAAATAGTGGATTCAATGCTCCGTACAGTATGATTTTACCTACAATTGTGCTATACATATAACATTCTTTTTACATAAAGGTACTGCTTGTGAAAGCAGTAAAAATTTGGCAAAGCTTGGAAATAGACGTTATTAAGTCCTTAATTACAAATAGTAATCATATTGAAATGGAGGGGGGGGGGGGAAATATAAAATTAGCTCTTAAGAAGGCTGTAAAATAGGCCTACACATTTTTATAGATACCTCTAACGTTAAATAGCATTTGGATTCTAGTAATTTAGTATTCCAATAAATTCTGAACACTGATAGTAGATTCGCAATCAGATCACGCGTTCACGACTGATCCTAACCAAAGTATTTTGTACCAGACGAGGTCAAGGATATTGAATTTCCTGTTTTCTTATTCCACGAACAGATTGTAACGTAAGGACAAGGTTCGATGTACGCAATGCAAACAAAACAGTACAAATAAGAAATCAACATGCGAGGAGAGCAGTAGATTAATTCTAGTTCTAGTTTTATTCTGATATTGGATCGTTGATTTCAAATATTTGTTGAATGTACTTTTCTCAGTTTTAACTGCAGTGTTGAGCAGAGTAAGCTGAAGGTTACTATGCGTGAAAGCAATGTCGCTTCTAGCAAGGTTTCTTCTTGTAGAGTATTTTTATTCATCGCCTAGCAGGAGTCTTCCGGTCCCAGTTACCTCAGCTGCAATTGTTTTTTGTGTTGCTTCAGTCTCGCAAGCTCGCATCGTATCAGCTACTGTAGTGGATCATGATAAATATTCTGAACTGGTAAAGCCAGTACAAGAGGTTCCTTCAAATCTGAACGATTTTGATCAAATTTACAGAGTGATGATAGGGAACGAAATGTAGTGAAGACAGGATAAGAATTGGCAAAGGGGTCTTGTTATATAATTGTCGCATATACATGGGACCATTTAAAGGAGTTTTGAGTATGCCGTTCCAGAACGTTAGTAAAAGTTGATAATTGGACATGCAAAATAAATAGACGATCTGGGTTCAATTCGTGGCAAGGAAATAATGATTTTCCCCACACATCCATCCTTGACACTCCAATTTTACTAACTATTTGGTTTGTGCAGATATCCGTGAAGTAGCATGTTCGTAGCGAGAATGCTTGAATTTAACATCTCTCTTGCAGTCTGGTAGGCTGCACCAATCCCAACATGGTAATTCGAAGTGTTTTTCAGGTCTTGCAAGTCCGTCATACTAAGTGAATGCAGAGATAATACCTTGTATATAAGATCTTTTTAATTCCTTCTCTGAAATTGGACTTCACGGATTGAAGCCTTAATTTGAGGCAAAGCCTGTAAAATATGAAGCTTACTATCACGACTGTAGATCACTGTTTTTCATCTTTTAAAATGAGAGATGCATTTTCTACAAATTCAGTGCTTTCCTCTTCGACGAACGATGTTGAGTTCGAAGAAGCCATCCATTCTTTTATTGATTTATGGTTTCCAAGGTGCGGATTTTTGAAGGTCATGGTAAATCGATGGTATCTTCCAAAACTGGTATTGCTTTTGTCTGCTCTGAAGAGTTCTGATGTTCCTTATTGTGTGTTGATGGTCTTGTTCTAATTTTGTACTACCACTATTGATCTTTAACTTCACGGGGCATGGTCTAGAAGCACTGCATGTTGATCTTTTGCGTGTGTGCACTGCTTCGGATGCAAACCCGAGAGTTTGTATCTCACCTTCGTTCTTGTTCATAAACGTTATGTGGTTGACTAAAATGAAAATCAGAACTCTCATGCATTCAAGTTTTAACTGTTGTAAAATATGTCATCTAACGAAACGATCGTCAGATTAGAAACAAAAGCTTTTGTACTTTATACTTGTAGCATCACAATTTCTCATTATGTTCATAATTATTAAATGTCCGTACGTGTTACATGAGTTGTAAAGATAGTGTTCGATTTGCCAGGGGGGGGGGATACCGGTGATTTCCCCCTGGTACCAGAGTATTTAATCCCCGGTTGTTGAACCCGAATATCATCCCAACCATTGATAAAATCTTTGTATTTTTATCCAAACAGGTACTAGGTTCAAACTTACCAGCAACCATTACCTGTATGATCCCCCCCCCCTTCGTAATTTATAATAAATCGAACACTGTGTAAAGATAAAAATTTCCTAACTTGGATGTATCAGTTGCCTTCAAATCATTTATTTTTCTTTCTATTTAGAATAAATTTACATGCAACAAACATTCCTTTTAGCTTAATTTTTGTACCTATTAACTATATTTCTCAGTAGAGCGGTAAATACAAGGAACGTTGTCTCGCTACTTCTTCGTTGAATCGTTTATCTTTAGAATTGATCGTGCATGTTCGGGAACTTTCGTCTCAAGTGGAATCTGCCCAGGCTGATCAGCTGAGAGGAAAGATTTCGTCATGTGGGTTGTTCACATACGTAACATTGACATCATGATTGTCATCTATTCCAATGTTGCCATGTAGCACTTTTGCTATTGAATTTCCTTGTCTTCGTTGTTATGGTAACATCCAAACTTATTTTGCGATGTTCGAATGTTTTTCTCATGAATTCATGTGCGTTATTATTATTATTATTATTCAAACATGATTGACATAAAAGAAACGTAAGGACTATTATAGTGGGACGAATATGGAGCAAGAATAATTACGGGGTGTTGTGCATTTATAGGAATTCGCTGTTAGTTTTCAATGAATCGGACCTAACTAGGATACTGATACAGTAATAGAGGCAGGTGGCAATCAACATGAAAAATGCGGTAAAACATGTCCGTATGTTTAGTTAATTTTCAAGAGGTCATTTTACCTTTAATCAGTAAATTTCCAGTTATAATCTGAGAAGACTACTCGCTAACAAGATTGGTTTAGATTAGAATATCCAGCTTCATGGATCAAAAGATCTCTTCAATATAACCCAAGGTATCATGTTCCTCCTTTCAAATAAATTTTACTTCTTTTTTAAAAATACATTTTGACTACCGTAATAGCTCAGAAGAAATGGAAATAGACAGCCTTTAAAATCTGCTTACAACTCTGGTTTCTTTTTTAAATGTTTTCCAAAATATTTTTAATCTCAAAATTAGTTTATCAAACTTCCGGCATCTTGTTGTATATCATGATAAAAAATATGGAGAACTAACATATAATACAAAACAAAATACATTATAATACAAGATTGAGTGGAAGAGTATCGAAGCGAGGTCAGTCGGATTAAAAAGTCAATAAATACATTATTTGGTTAATCTAAAAGCACGTTTGAGAGATAGTCGGACGCAAGAACGTTGTATTCGACAGCATCCTCGCCCATATAACTCGTTTAGATAAACGCAGTTTTTCTCATACACGTTCCAGTAATGTCAAGGAGAGGCTTGCAGTGATAATTCATTGTGATGTTCACAAATTTTAAAAATACATTGTAAACTCAGCGTCGCTGTTATGTACTTTGTAATAAGCAGTTTTGATCCGTGTTGTGTATATTGTGCAACGCTACATTGCGAAACTAGGGTACAAAGTGTCCAGGGTGTTAAGAGTTCACAGGAAATCGAAAGATGACGTTGGAATTATGTTCTGTTAGAGACTTGGAATTAAGATAACTAATACATTTTCGCCGTTGTGTTGTCAATAAATTACCCGTATTGTGGATTATGCTTGGGGAGGAAAATATGAAGAACTTAAGGTTTCGTACCTCGTATATTGGAGTTGGAGATTTTTGTTATCTTTTAGGCCTTACAGACTGAGATGTACTTTTTGAAGGGGAAAAAAAAAACCTAATACCCTTATCTACAGAAAAAAGTACAAAAAGCAACACAGCGAGCGTGGTAATTAATTCCGCCAACGTTATAACTTATAAGGATAACAAGTTCTCGCAGACGAGATGACTGAGCCAATAAGCTAGAGTGAGACGAACACTCCCATACGAGAATCGTTCTAGAAGGTTCCTGATTATTATTATTATTATATTCTCCGTACAGTTATTTGAACCTCAGTGGGTGTGTAGTATCATCCTTACAATATCCGAGTAAGGATGCTGGTTGTAATAACTTGGTAATATTATTGATTCCAAGCCAAATATTTAACTGAAGGAGGCGACCTTTTATGCGCGGTATAGTCTGCCCTTATTTTCGGTTTCTAAATTAATATACCCAGATTTAATCTTCATAACAATCTGTGATCGGTTTCCTGAATCTGATTTGGGAGAGGCAAATTCTTCGAACCTTATATTTTCCCAGTATGACTCCTTATTTAGCAGTTCAGCGAATACTGGTCTGGCCTCGGACACTAACCTTAAATGGGTTTCTAAATTGGATACACACTGCTTTTTAACACGAGCAAGACTGTTCTGCTGCTGAAATTAAGTTCATTGTCTCAAGGCTTGCAGAAGTATTTGAACTTTATTTGCATTCTCAGTAGTAAGTTAGAATGACAAGTTTTCTTCAGTTCCTCTGCCTTGTAATCACGGGATTCACGGTTTGATCCCCGGTGGGCAATGTTGTTCGTAGTCCCCTTAAAACTGTAGGTCTCGTCCTTAGGACAATCCTCGGATCACAGATCTGCTTCCGGACATAATGGATAGCAGTTTCATACAATTAGTAACTCATGAACCCTGTGAAACGAACTTACCGTTTTTGGCTAAGGTATTTATTGCGATAAGGTTGATTGAATTATTAAAATCCTACGCGAGCTAGTGGTTTTGTAAGCATGGGACTTAGTTTTACTAAAATATACTCGTTCAGTGGATTCCTATGGGACTTGTACCTATGACTGCTCGCACAGAAAGCGAGAGCTCTAACATCTCGGCCAATCAGTTTTTTTTTTATTGCTGAGTAAGATTACTAGTCATATTGTATTATCTTAGAAGAAATAAATAACGTCTTAAGAATGTTAGGAAGAGAAAAATAATAATCCAGTGATACGGAGTATTAAGGCAGGAAATTTCCTTCAGCTTTTTATTTTTCATTTATTTTCAAGTCCGCGTTAACAGATAAGTAAATTGAAATACATCCAGTAAGTGTTCATCCTTAGTACATGCTCAGCCTTGCTTGTCTTCCAAGAAGTAAATTAAGCAATATATGAAGGGAAAGTAACTAGTGTTTAGTTTGTTGGAAGGTGAAGGCCATTTGTCGCGTTTTTACCGTGAGATGTTGAAACAGTGGACATAGTCTACTTTTTCCTCTAAAGTTATTTGCTTTAAATAGTAGGTCAATAGGATAAACATGTTTATAACTATTCTGATCAGTTTTCTGTAAGTGAACCGCGTTCAATTGAAAGAAAGAAGAAAGAAAATTTATACTGCAACTGCGGAATAGTTAACCTGTTGGCTGCGATTTCTAGTTCGAAATTGTTGCCGTAAAAACTGTCCCCATTATGTAATTGTTGTATTTGTAATAATCAAATGCTGCTTTTGCGTAGAAAAAATAAATGTTTTGTGTTGAAATTATTTGAAGATAATCATATTTATATCGCTAGTGGACTTAATAGTATAGGGAGCTCTAAATTCGGTAGTGTCGCGAGAATTTCATTTCGATGAAGTGTGTTTTGTATGTATTTGAGTGTATTAGTGTCATAATGCCACTAGAACACATCTTTATTATAAAAATTAATTCTTTAAAATGTTAATTTGAGGTTCCTCTGTTTTTGCATGAACTCGCTCTTTTTTTCATTGATCGTCAGGTCCCGACTTCATTTCAGTAGGCTTATTCAATACTGTACGGTTTCCGCAATTTTCATTGATTGTTTTTGTCTTTTAGGTAGAGAACTTTGAAATTTAAAGTACTTCCCTCTCACGTTGGTATCTAAACGTTTGCGTGCCGTTTGTTTCTGCCCTACTTTGGGAGTACCAAGAAAAATCAATAACAGGAAGAACTACCCTTCTAGTTCATTCGCACATTATGTGCATTATAACTATGTACTTTATGAAAAAAACTACATTTCTAGTCTTACTGATGTGATTGGTTGGCACGTTAACATATGATCAGAAATATTTAAAATAAGATTTGTTTTTGAGGAAGTCAACTTTAAGAAATGCCAAGTACTGAATTCATTAACTTATTCGTGTAAAAATATCTTGATTGTACTATCCTCGAGTGATAAAACGTTTCAGTTGAAAATATTTCGGCAAGCCGTTGCTGAACTTTACATCTCGTCGAACTGAAGTTTTCACAAATTCGTTTTAGATTTTAAATTATGCTTCTTTATTTTAGGAAGAATCTAATTTAACAATTGAGGTCAATATTTTGCTCAGAACTTATATGAGAATGTAACGAGTGACTCGCCGTAAGAATGATCAATACATGTATAAGAAGTGCTTAATTTTGCATTGCGTACAACAAAATAAAAACCTAACCTGACTTCCCTTATCTCTCCGTGAATTGCGAAAAATTAACCAGAGGGCTGTTTCAGCTGACACTGCTTACCTATGACGAGTGATTCCAGCAAATGCAGCAGAGCACCGACACCTACCACCGACAAGAGCACTGAAACGAACTGTTGTAGCAACAAACTGAAGAATATGTAGCCTACAATTAAACTAAAGCAATTATGGCCATAAACCTAGTGGTTTGAGCTATTGCAATTATCTGCTTTGAAATGCAGTAAATAAGTGCCAATGCTATTCTAAATAACATGCTGTAATTTACGACACGAATGCTATTCTAATTGTTTTACTAGTGACTGAGAGAAACAGATTTTTGCGTTTGCATGTTGTAAATGGTGTACACATATTCCGAAAGCAAGTACTGCTCGAAGGACATAAGTGAAAATGATTCGAAATCATTTCATTTGCCGCGTAATGCTGTACAGCATAAGGATATTAAGGTTGGTGATGTGTGTTATAAATTACCTATAGTCATCGTGTTTAAATGTCCATCGATGGGCTGAACTGGCAGCTTTGGCCAAAGCCTTCTGAGGACCGGTGTCCCTCGGCGATTACTCTTGGTGGAAAAGGGATGAGAATGTAAGGCCTTAGTTAAAGTACCATTCCAGCGTTCGCCTGGGGAAACCGGAGAACTTGACAGGATGACCGGCTGCATGACTCGAACCGAAGTGCTTCCTCAATGCCGATCTGAAGTCCGCGATGTTAATTATTGGGTACGGGCGCTGGGTAGTCATGTTAAAAGCGTTTAAAAAAATAATACATTTTTTATACACACAAAAAGAGGGAAGGGTGTAAAGAAGTGGTCCACCCTATGAATTACTGATTTTAGGTTAGGAAAGTTAGGTTAGTTTGTTACAAATAGCAAAACAAAGTAACTTCTTACGTAAGGAATGCTATTTATTCCCATCGGCACCTTTGTTCATGAGAAAAACTTCGTAATGCGGTAGTTACATGTAGACCAGTTGCTTATTAATGCCCCCCCAATTCTAGTATAATATCTTCACATCAGCAACAATTTGCTGTCCTTTGAGGGATGGCTCGCTCAGTGTGTGTATAGTTCAGATATAGGGATGTCTATAGTATGCTACTTTGCGGTTCAGTCGGAACGGAAGCAGTCATGTCCTACCACCATATTCTGTGTGCTACGGCAGGTGGGTTCGTTTTTATGAACCCGGCATTATAGTATACAGAGAAGTACGCATTTCCACCTGACTTCGAAATGATTTCATTCCACTCCGATTAGAAGTCTCTGAGCTCAGTAGCTTATTTTCTTAAATATTTTGGTAAACTGAAATTCTGGGATTGGTTCAGCATTTTCTGTTGGCTGAATTATGGCAGTACGAACCGATCATCACCTTTAATTTATCAGGATCTTTTAAGAAAATACGCTGTTGAGTTCAGACTTAGGTGGAGAAAAAAAAAAAAACCTACTTGGAAGTCTGAATGAAACGCGTTCCGTAAATGTATGTGAATGGAGGCCACTGCTCGCTATGGTTCTCTGTGGTAGTCTCCAACAAAGTGCTGGCAGAACCGGTGGCTACTTTGGTTCCAACAAGATTAATATTTACTTAAGCGCATCACTGGTAGCTATTACCATGATGATCTACCGAAGGGACAGTATAACAACTCACCGGAATGTAGTTTCACACTTTCTTAAAAGTAAATTAATAATAATAAACATCTAGCCCCCTCTGGATCATCAATATCCTTATATGAAGAACGCGGTGAAAGACGGAGGTAGCTCCAAAAATTCTCCCATAGTAGTTCCTTCTATATGTAAACTAGCAGCATCTTTGCTACAAAAATTCGGTAGATTTCATTTGACGTGGAAGGAATTACAAACGATTGCAACGTAGGTTATTAACGCCATACGAAATATTCTCTCTCTCTCTCTCTCTCTCTCTCTCTCTCTCTCTCTCTCTCTCTCTCCTGAACAATTTGGTAGTTACCCCCACCCCACCGTATGACACCGAACTCATAAGTACGTAGAGGAATTTTGTTCCTGCATAGTACGTGAAATATGTCAATGACGCCACGCTCCTACCGTTCTTCATTAAGAAATATTTAGTAGTGCAGACTAAGTATTCAGACCTAATCTGATCTTCGGTTGGAAACTTACCCTACGCAGTATTGCCCAAAATTTTCAAACTGTTTCACGTTTACACGGTATTCATTAAGCTACGATTAAATCCAGATTAACATACAGACTGTATCGCTAATTTGTTTACAGAAACAAAATGAATGGAACGACTTTATTTAAATATATAACAGCTGACTACGAAAGAACTGTTCAACGACAGAACAATCATAGTGGTTATTAACAAACGACGTGTGTGATTCGCTTTATTTCTAACCGATTGGAATCTTTCAAATCACCGCATTTCATACGTCGAATGTTGAAATAGTATCTTTAAAGGGTCAGTATAGTCAGTTTTGTTTTCTTCCCTTTTATGATTACCCATTTTGCATGGATATAACTGAAATTATTTACGACGTAAAGTTTTACTCATAATATCTTAAAATTACTACATACATAAGACTACTTAATGCCTGAAGATCACTATTTTGCATGAATCTTAACACAGGTTGAGGCTATGTATATTCAGTGTCTCCGATTTTTGTGTTCGTAAGGAAACATACGTTTTAAGCCAACGCTCATATTGACAGAACGTGCCACATATTGTCCACCATTCGTTTCAGTACATAAAACCTATTCCCTAACTAGCAAACACAACCAATCTCAGGAGGTAGAAATAATTAGATTCTCCGATGATCCAAATTTGCAAGCTAAATCAGTATTCTTATGCAGGCTGGGTTTTATTTAAACCAATGCAATACCCGAGAGATTTGTTTTTACAATAGTTATCGTTTTTCTTTTCAGTATCTCGATATCGGAGAAGACATGAACGTTCCGGACGACTTCACCCCGGCTGAAATGAAGACAGGAATGTGGTGGAGACATTTAGTTGCTGGTGGAGTTGCTGGAGCAGTCTCAAGAACATGTACAGCTCCTCTCGATAGACTCAAAGTATTTCTACAGGTTAGTGAGTCTACAGTATATAATATAAGTATTGTATAACTGTAATTGATACATTCAAAATAACCTTAATGATTAGGTAATCAGCGGGTTTGTAAAATTAAATTCATTGAAATTGCTTAGTTCATCGAAAAAGATCTCGTTTTTCCTCCTTTAATAAATACAATTGATCAATCACCGTGAAGGATTATGAACAGCTCCAGAAACATAGTTTTTTTTTTTAATTAGTGATTTTCAGTAAGTTTTGAAATGTTTTTTCTCAGTCACTGTTTTTCGACTGACAGGAAAATCGAAGATTTCAACATGATACAGGATTTACTGTACTACTCAATTATGTTACTTAAAGAATACCACTTACATTATTATTAGTCTTATTGTAATAGACGATATAAATTAGTATCGTAAGGTCTTTTTGGTACTTAGGGCGCTTTTACCCTATCGAGCTCTCTGATCAGCTTGTTCAACAGTTTCCTCGACAAGTTTGCTGTTGAGGAAGTTCGAGTATACTTTGCTCTATTACATTGCCGATCAGGTTGCTCGACGAGCCTGCCCTTGAGCTTCTCGGCGGAGTTTTTGCTATTGCACCGTCGAGTTTGCTCATTAGCTTCCTCGACGAGCAAGCTCGACACTGCAATAGCGCCCTGAGAAACCTATTTTTTGTATACTTCGAAGTCGTTTTGGAATTATTCTCAGGTACTTAGAAAGGAATAGAAATTTATTTTAGCACTATTTGTTTGTGGATTGAGGTGGTTTCTGCTGCTTGGCTTCTTAAATTTCATAATCATTTTTTTTTCTTCTGAATAGTGAGTCCCGTTATTTCTTTGCAAACTAGCGCATTTGTAACCTTGATATGACTCTTTCTAACTGTTTGTATTTTGTGCAGTTTCCCATGCACTGAAATTAAGTTAACTGTATTTTCTGTGTAAATTAAACGGTTCCCGATTTTTTTTTATTATTATTATTATTATATAAAACAGTATATTTGGTTTTATAAAGTCTTTGCATGTAAGGAGCTGCGCACAAACATTGCTCAACAAAATAAGAATCATGTGTTGCACTAATGTAATTTACAATGCATGACATCGAGAAACAGTGGTGACCTAAAGCAGTCGCAGTTCACATCGTTGTACCACAACTATCCCTATTGGGACAGGAATTACGAAGGTAGATATAAAGGTCATAGTCTAGGTACTAGGGGTGTTTGTTCGGAAGTGCTAAGTCAATTCCGACTACCGAAATTCGGAAATTTTGATTCCGTCCTGCGTGCCAATGCAGAATCCTCTATCGTACGCACTGTTGCTGTACTGTTTATTACTAAAGATGATTTGTGATTGAGATCGAAGTCTATTCGACATTCCTTTGAGTAATACTGCTTCGAATGCCCCTAAATATTTGATTAATAATAAAGTTTTAACATCTGGTTGGTTGTAGTTTAACTACTTAAAAGATGTGTGTATACTTACTATGTAGCAGTTATTTATTGCGTTCTACAAATTATCTTCGTTGCATTGATATGTCTAGGAAAGTACTTAAAAACTCTTAGTAGTTAGTTCTCGAAAATGGGAAGATGCTCATGTTTTTCCATTTAAAAGCGTTCTAATTCGTGCTTTGTTTCGCATGAGATTACCCACACAATCTCTTTTAGCAGCACTTTTTGTCCATCTTTCCAAAGAGAAAAATATTTTAAAAACCTACACTAGTCTTAAGTCGCACTGGATGGTTTAGTGCTGACTAAATAAACACTGGGAGGCAGTCGTGCTCACGTCCGCAATTTTCACTGAGGTTTGCCAGTTTCTCATTAGTCCCACCAAGTGAATGTAGAGGTGATAGCTCAAATGTAAGTCCTGGCCGCTATGTTCCAATTCCTTCTGCCACTTCAGTAGCGAAGAATTAAACCTGACGACCATGAATTTTGAAGTCTCAATAAAGTGTGTAACGACGTATGTTGCGCTTGAGGGTAAGGCAGATTACTTGCTGGGTAAAGGATACAAATGTTTAGTACGATCACATTCTGTATTACCGCCTTTTTTTCTTCTCCCAGCCATTAACTGAATATGGATTCAGGTAAAGTTATTTTCGTAGGCGGTTCGGTTTACCAACAGTATGTACTCAGAAGGGTCGATTTCATGAAGATAAGAATAGAAAATCATTTTCGAACTAAGGCAAATTGAAAAGCTTGGCCAATCGACTCAGGAGGGTCTATTTCTAGGACGATTTCATGAAGATAAGAATATCTTGTGGAACGCAGCAAGGTTTAGGAGGGACCTAAAATTTTTTGCAAGTAGGATGGCGTTCCACAAGAAATCCGCTTTAAACCCTCCTGAGATATACACAGTATGATCTGTTAATTGATTGGTGCCAGGTAAAAAGCTATTTTTGTTTGGCTACATCGATATTCGAATAATCGACGGGAAACTAGCCAGGAAACCTAAACTAAATTCGAATCTTTAATGGAAGATTATTTATATAAGCGGCACATCAAGGCTTACGCTTATCCCCATATGGGAAACCCCCTTTTATCGTTATTTGTTCTGAAAAGAAAAAAAAAATATTGTAGTGAACGAAGCAGTCTCATATCAGGTGTTATCTTCCGTGATTTAATGAGAAAATTGTTTCCATGGGAACAGCATTAATTGAAGTTTGTCCTTTCTTATAGGTGTTTGTTTTCATTTCGACATGTGCGTATATTGCTGCCAATATTAGCTATACTACGAACCATTTTAAGAGCGTAGCTATTAATCCTTTGTGGGGTTTCAAGTATAAAAAATTGCTGACAACACTTCATCTGTATGTAAATTATTATCTTGAAGTATTGGAATTTGCTGTGTTAATACAATATATCTGAAGATAATAGATAATGTATGCACATAGCAAAAGGCCGAACTCATAGTGAAAGGGAATTTACCTTAACCTTGCTTTTGTTGTGAAACATGCTTGATTTGTTTTGAGTATAAACGCACGAGTCAGGAGGTAACACAACTTGGAGCTGAGTAAATAATCTACTCATAGTAGATATAACAGTTTTACATTAAGATAACTTCACTTAGCGATGCATTCTGTGTATACAGATACAAAAACATGTGTCGGGAAATTATCGGATATAATGTATGTGCTTTATCCTCTGTTTACTTAAACCGAATATTGTGTCAGTATTTAAAAAAATCTGTGGTTCAGGTTTCGAGAGGAAATGCTTTAGGAAAGAGGGCAATTTTTCTCTGTTAGTTGTTGTTACCAGCAACTACAGTCACCACATTTTTTTAAAACTATAGATATAGGGCAATTCCATTGTCACGTGTGGGATCTTCCGGCTTTTTTTTTCTTATGAGAAATATTTAAATTAATAATAATGACAATGAAATAATATATGCTCCCTCTCAACATCTAACGTTTGCCAGGTTTAGGAAAACTTTACTCTCATTTTTAACATTATTTTGTATATTTTTCCACGGATGTAGCAAAATAAAAACACAAAGTATTGACAATGAAATAATTTCCACTTTTTGTAATGAAAAATTTGTACCTTTGTAGGATGTGAGTAGTCCTTTATTGCTGGGATGAAGTCACCGGGTAACTAGGTGTTTGAATTTTTAATTTGAATTTATTTAGGTCCTTTAGACATGTTTGATTCAGAGGAGAGGAGGTGATGTGGAAAAGGGTCGACCAGGGCCTAGTTGAACGGTATCTTCCCTGCATTAGCTTGGTGTGTCGGAGCAAAGGCTCTGGAAAGGCTTTCGATCCAGGTTAGACAGATTGATATTTGATAATTGGAATATATATGGAACTAATATTGGAATTGCAGATATTCATTTTATACTGTATCCAGTCGGCGAATAAGCGTACTGGAATATGATATTCGGAATGTCGGGATTTAAACAGTTACTTCATTCCTATATCCTTTCTTCGCAGTTACTGATTTAACTTATAGATTAGTTAAGCCCAGGGATAAAACGATCATAGTCCATTCTTAAGTATGCTTTAACTGCTTACGGAGAATATTTTAGCGCCATATTTTAGACCCTGCGGAATGATGTCCGACTGTTGTATTATAATAATAATAATAATAATAATAATAATGAGGAAATGGTGCCCAATACCAATAATATAAACATGTTACATTTTCGATCATTTGTACACTATTCGGCAAAACACTACTGAAATGTGTGCATGTCTGACACATACGCGTTGTGAGAACCTCTCGTGACGCCTTCTGTAGTGTTTAGTTGTGTTGAGAGTAGCGTAGAGTTCAGTTCGCGTGGAGATAATTGTTCTCAGAACGGAGAAGGTGTTTACTATGGAGCATTATTTACGGTCATATGGAGTGGGGCATCAGAATGGCATTCCTGTACCCTTCCAACCCCTCGAGGCTCACGGCCCCCTTTGCCTACATATGGGTCATGCTGAAAGAATCAGTTTTCCGATCTAATGACCCGCCTAGAAGTGTTCCCGAATTACAGAAGATGATTTCCTTTTGTTGCAGCAGCCTGTGTTCATCATGTTGAACAATCTGCAGGATCGTTCTGAACTCTGCGTGAGACGTGAGGGTGGACACTTCGAAGACTTGCTGTACCGATGCACTTAGATGTGTTACCGTAGTCACCTCGCATCTTCTATTGACAAATCTTGATTTCGTAGCATGGTTGTAATGTCAGTACTGTTTGTTTTGCCGCATATTGTAGTTTAATGGAGTTAACAAAGAACGTTTGTCCTTTGCTGAAAGTTTAACCTTTTGTAACTGATCTTTTTCCCTTTTTGACTTCTGAAATGTTTAGAAGTGCAAGTAGCGTCATTTAAGCCAATCTTCTATAAACAGTGCGTTCTGATCGTGTTTTGAGCCCAAAAATATTGATTTAAACGTTGTATGCGATTGTGACAAGATAAGTCTTCGGACAACTTTTTGATAATTATTCACTCGATTAAACAATTATTGAATTATAAATTTTTACGCATGAACATACGCGGGGTACATATAGTTTTGTAATGTGCATTGATATTCATAATGAAATAATATTACAAATCCAATTTTCTCTAATTATTAGAAAAACAGTGGTTATAGAAATACTTATTTCTTGCAGGTTCATGGTTCCAAAAACTATTCCATAAAGAAGTGCTTCTTCAACATGCTGCAAGAAGGTGGTTATACTAGTTTATGGAGAGGAAATGGAATAAATGTATTGAAAATAGCTCCAGAATCCGCTTTGAAGTTCATGGCGTATGAACAGGCTAAGAGGATTATTCGTGGCAATAGTACAAGAGATCTGAGTATATACGAGAGGTTCGTTGCAGGATCTGTAGCTGGTGGATTTAGTCAAACAGTTATCTATCCGTTAGAGGTAAAGATACCATTTGAGTCTCTTTTTTTTTCATCGTGTCACACACACAAATGTACAGCTATGGACCAAAAGATTGTCGCATGTCGTTAAAGAATATTTCCCAGATTCTCGAAGATGTTTTTTCCGTGCACTCTTCAACATAAATTGAGAAAGCTATACAACTTGGTAGATTTTTGGACGTAGAATTTTTTGTCGATGAAAAATTAGTTTTTCAAATATCGCCCTCGTTTAGTTATATATATCAGGACAATATTTTCCTTAAAAGTGCGTCATGTGATTGTGGATATGTCTGTAAGCCAACGAATTTATACGATGTTTCAATATATTTATTTTTAAAATAAGTCAGTTATAGACATACAATCTTTTTTGTACATAGCTGTTCATCGTTGAGTATGGTGGCGTATACTGCCTCTTTTGTCAGGCATTAAAAAAAAATATATATATGTTAGTAGTATCATAGACCTCATAATAGATAGACTTAGCACGCTTCCCCATTTCTGGCTGCGCTAAAACTAATGTGTTTTTGTACAGGAGCACGTGATTTTGAATCCATCCGCTAGGTTGCACTGGCATCGACCTCATATTCTATTATGTGCTCGATGCCAGAGCAACCTAGCGGATGGATTCAAAATCAGTGCTCCTGTACAAAAACACATTAGATTTTGCGCAGCCAGAAATGAGGAAGCGTGCTAAGTCTATCTCTTATGAGGTCTATGGTGGTATGTAAGATCATCCGCAGTGATACATTTAAACATTGTAATTACAGACGGCCACCGGCTTAACGTAGGTGGATCATTCTATTCAATCTAACATAGGTAGCAACATACACTATATTAGTATTTACAAAAATGTAACTGCAAAAATAGTGAATGTAGTATCAGTTATATACCACATTACAAAAGCTACACTTATTAATTTAATTCAAGGATCCTTGGTTAAATATCCGTAAGTTACCCTATAATGTATAAGTATTTTTTTACTTGACGTTTCGTTGCACTGCCCAAATGAACCCTCTTTAAATGAAAGCCGCCTGGCACACTAAGGCCCTGTGTCGGTGCAGATAGTTTAGTTTAAATGTTCTTCTGCAATTGTGCCGTGTTTTAATTAAGTAATGCTATTGTCTGGCATATACAGAAATTATGGAGTACAAACATGGAGTGTCCTAAATGTTTTAATATTGCTTTCGTAAGGTTTGGGCAATTCGAAATATTTTTAATTTCTGTTGAACTTCATACAAAACTCGAACCGTCTATATGTAGGAAAATGTTACATAATAACAAATAATTTTGATTAAAAGGAAAATGGTATGTTGTAGTGCTTGAGAAGGCTGTGCGCAAAGACACGCGAGGTAAATATTGGAATAATGCCTTGAAATTCAACCAGGTTGTATTTTCTTCCTTTTACAGAGTATTAGTGAATAAACAAGTTGACATTTTCCAGATGGTGTTAAGAGGCCCACAATCTAAGGTTCTATAACGAAGTATTATTGAGGAAGTTTAACATTGTTTGGGCTGTTAAGAGTTTGATATTTTTCAACGTACTTGAGTCTGCAAGAAGTTAGAAATAGATATTAACATGGAAAAGGGCATTTACCAGGATGTCTATATGTCATGAAAATCATATAAAAAAGTAATTATATTGAGTCTTTGGTCATCAAAGCTAAGAAAAACTCATGAAATTGAGTTTCAAGTCATGAATTCAATCATATAAACGTTGTAATTTTTAATTGTTTTTAATGGTATTTTTACTATTTTCCAAATGTACAGAAAAATATTCTCATACATTTGAATAATGTTTCATATTGTGCGCTTTAAATGTTATATCAGGATGTATTAAGAAATATAGTTATTCAGGCGAGTGGTAGTCCCGGGTTCCCTGGCTGGTTGCAACACTCAATCTTTTTGTTGCATGCAGAAATCTTGAATTTGGCTTCTGTGAATTCTGTAGACACCCTGTCCACTCAGCGAAGCAATGAGACAACAAATACACGCGAATCCTTCACATGCCCAAGTTCACTGAAGTGTAGACACGCAGTCTGTATGACATAATTCCGTCGTAGTTGTTGGTGGCTACTCCACAGCTCGAATGGGCCTCTTCATAGTGTCCCATGGATGTTGTATCAAAAGGCCGGGATGACCATTCAGTTGGGCTGAAACTACTGGAAGATCTTTAGAAATGAATTGGCGCATTTTCTGACCGAAGTACTCAATCTCGTTCTTGAATGGCTGTGGATATTCCAAGAAAGGACACGGTGCTAAGACTTGTCAGTAGTTCCTAGACGTTTCATCTCATGATAGCTGCATACGTCTCATAACAGTGCATGGTTGCCACAACCGAACTCTCCAATCAGCCCGGAACTACCCATCGGATCATGCTTCTCGTCCAGTTCGGTTGTCATGAATCCAGAACAAGCGTAGTTCTGTGAGGACTTTTGTGGGTCACATTTTCGCATTACACTTAACAGATAAGGGAAGTATTACGTCCTGGTGACTGTGATTTCGTTTGACTAGTTAAAACCATACGAGACAGGTCGCAATCCGCATGCATCCAGAGCCTTTTCAGCCCACTATTCTATCCATAATTAGTTCGTGTCTGAATAGTATACTCAGAGGGGGCTCGACATCCTTGATCGGTTGTGTATATATATATATATATATATATATATATATATTGAGATCTTCCTTTGAAATAGTGTTCTATTTTGACGAGAAGCCACTAACGTGCTGCTTGAAATACTTCACACGTTATCGGCATTACATTGGAATGGAGTAGCAGTACGTCGAGTAACAGGAACCGACTACCCCATAAATGTGGCATGCCAATGCAGGGAAGTTACAAATAGGGTAGAACATAGCCATGCAACATAGTTACATATTCTCACATGCAGCGATTTTAAATAATAAGCATGTTCTAATTTCTAAAAATAATGATTGAAATGCGTATTTGTTCCTGGTGTATTAATAAAGTTTTTTTTTTTTTTTAATCTAAATTTTTATTTTGGATATTGGTGTTGGTTCTTCGATAGGTTCATCAGTATAAATAATTCTTGAATGCAGACTGTATATTTGAATTCCCATAAGATGCTTATGTATGTACATTTGTTTCAGGTATTGAAAACAAGGTTAGCTTTGAGGAAAACCGGTCAATATAAGGGAATCTATGATGCTGCAAGACACATATACGTAAAGGAAGGTTGGAAAGGTTTCTACCGAGGGTACGTTCCTAACCTCCTAGGAATTATACCGTACGCTGGAATAGATTTAGCGGTATACGAGGTATGTATCGTGGTTTTCTGAATCCTTAAGTTGTCATACGTACTTACATATAAGATATTAAGTGTGTAGTTAAACTTATCACTTAATTTATTTCTTCATGTAACTTCATGTACAACATGATTTTCATGAAAGAGCCAGGGAAGATTTTCGCAGGGAGAGAGGGAAATCCCAACCATCTCCCGCTTCAAATCGAACACTGCCTTGAATTAAGGTCAGAGTACTACTACGTTCTCCAGTTTGCTGTAACGTGCACTGTACCAGAGTTGTGCATTTTAAAATCAAAGAAAACCATGAAAGTAGTTCCGAAGTTTCAGCATTTTGTGTACAGTATTTTACAACGTAGAAGTAATTGTAATGTGCAGTTTTAATAGCCCTGTATGCCACCACAGAGCTTGTCCCATCTCCCATTTGTAGGTCGGCCACTTGATTTATACATAGCAGCGTAATATGCCAATGCAAGTCCATTTGTATGTTATCCTATTGTTTTTTATGTATCATATGTGCACCCTCAAGTGAAAACATGCTTGATCAGTATAAACTTGCGTTATTTTGGACAATAATAACTGTGGGCCTTACTCGTGTTACAATTACATGTTTTGAATGTTAATTGTAGTAGTCTTCAACGGAAGACCGTCAAATCTGTGGAAGAGTCTTTCTGCTCGTTAGGTTTGTTGTTTAATTGTATAATCAGTAGACTTTGATATAATACACAGAATACGCAGGACGTTGCAAAAACAGTAATAAGAGCTGGTGTTTCTTGGTCACAAATGTACGAACTATTGTAATTTTTCACTACTGCGCTTGGAATTTACGTTTAGGATCAGGAGCTCCTGATTAGTCAAGGAGACATGGCCAGTGGACATGATGTAGTTTTCATTCAGTGAAGTAATAATCAGACCTATCTGGAGAAGTAATTTGTAGAGTCGTATTTTTTGTTGTGCGGAAGTTGAGAAATAAAGTCAGTTATGTTAATATGCATAACTCATTTTGTGGGCATATGCAACATAAAATTCAGAAATTTAGCAGCCTATAAGGATAAACTTTTTTCTTTTTTGTTTTCAAGCTGACGAGAAATTCGTTGTTCTCATTCCATCGTGTTATACAAATAACTCATTGCTAGCCACTATTAGCTCAGTGATGTTTTCGGTTCGCTACAGGATGGCTACAGTACACGTTTGGGATCGCGCCCATAATGGTAATATGCAGTTTTCTATGCTAACATTGAAACACTAACTTTTCCAAAAGAGGAAGTTGGCATTTATACTGGAACATGTATTTTATTTTTCTATTTAATGATTTATTCATGGATTCTCACCATTTTTTTTTTTTTTTTTTTTTAATAGGGTGAGTATCTCAATTATCTGGCGAGTTTGACGTCTAATGCTTAGGCTAATTAATAATGAATCGCAGTATTGAAGTGAATTTTTGACCTCGAATTTTTCTTATTACAGACGCTAAAGAACATGTATCTGAGACAACATATGAAGGAGGAAAATCCGGGAGTTGTTCTTCTACTATTGTGTGGAACCGCTAGTAGTACATGTGGTCAGATGGCATCGTATCCTTTGGCTTTAATTAGAACTCGGTTGCAAGCACAAGGTAAGTTGATGTTTAGATCAAATTCTGTAATTTTAATAAGAAACGAATGCAGGCATTTTGTTTTTTTCTATTTCACAAATCCTTTTGAACTAATTTGTATGCGTCTAGGTTAAAAATTCTTCCTATTCTGAAACCAGACTAAATTAGGATTTAGTGATCCTTGTTTGCTGTTTAGTGAATTTTTAGCCATTTCTTACGAAGTAATTTTCCATAAGAATTTGGAGCACGAAGGCTTATCAGTGTTCAAAATTAGAGACTTGAAAATGTCTTGTTAGTGGCTCTGCATTCAATATGTATCCATCGTAAATCTGATGGTAGTAAACCAAGGGATTAACCGCGGTAACCGCGATTTCAAGTGTTGAATCTACTTGGTGAGCTTTAAGATGAAAGGAAGTTTACGAGGAACTTTGCTGCTTTCTTTGACTCCAAAGTTTTCTCAAATATTAGTCAATAGATGTTTTAGGTTCTAAATTTCAAGCTTGAACCGTGCTACAGAAAGCTAGTGAACAATCAATGAAAACAAAAGATGCACTGGGTTACTTGATTTGCAAATCTCTAACTACGTGTTAAGGATATTTAATACCTGTTCGCTTTCAGCAGATACATATATACTGTTAGCTTGTTCTTAACAATCCTACTCTTCTTAAACCTTCAGCTAATTCGTAATAATAGTAATGATGATAATGGTTGTAGTGGTAGCTTAGTTCATTTTGTCCGCGACTGACCATTATTTTAGTTCATAGGTGAGATTAAGTATATACTTTTTATTGGGCTCCTTTATACAAACAGGGTAATCCAAAAATATCCATACTAAGGGAAATATATGTATAAATATACTGCCACTCTGAAAATACGCATGGAATCTTGTTGATGCTGAGCTTTGTTGTTGCCCATGTGATAGTAAGCGTGTAATTGCATTTCGAATGTGTTTCTTTAGACGTTTCGTAATCCTTGGTGCACCACGACCTTTAACTGTTCCTATAGGTAAATATAAAGTGGTCTGGTGGAGAATTTGGAGACGACTCTACAAAAGCACAATGACCAATCCATGAACTAAGCTTGCATATCCGACAATCAGAGCTCTCACACCACACTTATTTCCTTTGTAGAGGATACATTTGGATCGCCCTGTATATACTGAATTTGTCATTTGAGAATCCTATCTAAAGGTAAATGGAATACCAGAGATTAATCAATTTTTCTAAGGAAGATTAAATCATGTGTTTGAATCGACACTCCGGCAGTTGCATATCTTCCAACCTCGTTTATCTCCTACTCCGCAATCTATGTTCCGCCTTCAACGTTGGCGAAACCCAAACTCCTCTAATATACCGCATCAACAACCATCGCTACTCCTCCAAATATCAACTTCCGCACCTCCCCATACCTGAACACACTTCCTATCACGGCTGCACCTTTGACGAAACCTTTCGAGTCATTATCCTCGAAGTTCTGAACCCTGACTCACCTGCCACAGTTCGAAAGAGATGGGAGCAGACGTACATCTCTTCCTTTCCGCCAACCATGAACCCGGCCTCAACTGCCTGTAACTCCCTGCAGCGTAGTGTCGTCGTCTTCCTTTCTCTTCTTTGTTTCATTTCTAGTTGCACTTTTATTCTATTTTTCTATATTGATTTTTGTTCTCCGCATCATCTTTATTATTATTATTTCCCCCTCCTCTCTGATTCTGTACCGTCTTATTTCTTCAGAAAGCCCCTTACCTGCTTCTAGTAACCTTCGCACTTCTCCATTTGGTGTTTTCTCCGTCCCATGTAGTCATTTTCCCGCCTCCATAACTTGTCCATACTGTCACCCTGCAACTATTTACAATATGGCGTTTCCTTGACATCTGTCCGCTCTGTCCATTTTCTTTCCTACCAGTTGAAAACGCTTTTGCGAAACTTACTGCTTTTCTATTGTGTTTGTGCTATTGCACATCTGTCTCAAAAATCCACCGTGTAAGTATCCTTTTTTTCTACCTGTTTTACCATTTTATTTATATATATATATATATATATATATATATATATATATATAATATAGATAGATAGATAGATAGATAGATAGATGAGCTCCTGCGTAGCCTAGTCGGTAGCGCGCTCGACTTCAGTGCGAGCGGTCCCGGGTTCGATTCCCGATGGGGGCTCAAATATTTCGGTGTTGACCCAGCATCGTGAGGACAATTGGGGAGCTGCTGTGAATAAAAGACAGTGGCGATCACAGTGAGAGCTTCGGCTTTCCTCTCCCAACCCGTCTGGTCAGCGTGGGAGCAGTAGACCAACTCCTCCCTTCGGGGAGAGGCCTCATCCACTAGTGGATTGAATATGGCTGTGATTTATTATTATTATCTATATATATATATATATATAGCTCATCCACTAGTGGATTGAATATGGATGTGATTTATATATAGATATCATCATCATATTCAGCCATTTTCTATCCACTGCTGGATGAAGGCCTCCCCCTTTTCTTTCCACATATCTCGGTGTGCTGATATCCTCATCCATGTAGCTCCAGAAAAACGCTTGATTTCATCTACCCATCTTACATTTGGACGTCGTCTCGGTCGTTTCTTTTCTCTAGGAATCCACTGTAGTACATTTGTCGTCCACCTTCCATCTGTTCGTCTAGCTATGTGACTGGCCCATCTCCACTTCATCTTCTTCGAAGTCTTCATTACATCCTCTACCTTTGTTTGTGCGCGAATCCATTCATTTGTCTTCCTGTCCCTCCTGGTTATTCCTAGCATGCACCTCTCCATTGCTCTTTGTGTGACTCTCAATCTTTGAGTCGTTTGCGCATTCAATGTCCAAGTTTCGCAGCCGTACATCATTACAGGTAAGACACATTGATTATAAACTTTACGCTTCAGACACATTGGAAGTTTGCTTTTGAAAATAAAGTGTAGTCTTCCAAAAGAACTCTACGCCATTTTACATCTTCTATCTATTTCATCAGTCAACTTTGCATTCGATGTTTTAAGCTGGCCTAGGTCAACATACTCATCAACTATGCCTATTGTCTCTCCGTTAATCTTCACTTCCTTCTTTGCAGCATGTTGGTTGTACATTACTTTTGTTTTACTTAGGTTCATTTTAAGGCCTATTTTCGAACTCTCGTTACTCAGTTCTTCCATTCTGGTTTGTAGTTCTTCTGTACTTGAAGCAAACAGGACTATATCATCAGCGAACCGTAGATGATGAAGATATTCGCCATTAATTTTAATTCCAACTTCATCCCAGTTTAAATTCTGGAACACTCTC
>JAGDQP010014887.1:0-44030 GCA_022664845.1 Lepisma saccharinum | reverse complement strand
TTTTGTCATACAATACTAAATTAAATGTACCTCTAAGAAGAAAAACAAACACATCATTTACCTGTGTTATAAGAAATTTACCCACAAATGTAGATTTGAACAAATTAAAACAACAATTGTTGAAAAGGAAGCTGCCTATCACGGGTATCGTAAGAATAAGAAATGATAGGGGCCCACTTCCTATGGTTAGATTGTTTTCCAAAGATCCTAAATTTATTAGCTATTTGATTTCAAATGGACTAACAATTGGAAGAAGCAGATACCACGTTGAGGAATCAAGAAATTCAGCCAGACCTTTTCCGTGTTATACCTGCATGCAATACCACAAGGAGAAACAATGTGTTAAAGAGCCTCATTGCTACAAATGTGGAGAATCTCATTTAAGCTACAAATGCAAAATTACTCCAAGGAAGGATTACTGTGCTACGTGCAGAAGCCAGGGACATAGAACTGCGGCTGCAAGTTGCCCTAAAAGACCTTTTAAAGATGAACACACAAAATTCAAAATTTATAGACTCGGAGACAGTACATTAACATCTTCTAATTATACAGAAGAAAAACAGAAGGATAATACAAACTCAAATGATTATTCTAAAGTGAATGAAGCAGATACTGGCAATTTTGAAACTAAATTTCAAACAATTTTAGAAAATAACACACAGAATATTTTGAGATGGATGTCTACCGTTCTCTCTATGATTCATGCAAAAGATTCATTATTAATACAAAACGTTCTAAATCAAGTTTCAGAAGAAATGTTTGAACGACACCTAAATATTATCAAATCAGTGGATGGACACATTTACATAGGAATTGAACCATTTCTAAAGTATCAAAAAATGAATAAGGATCCTGACCGCTTGAACAATGTCACATAGAAGCTCAAAACTTCACAATCAAACTAATAACAAAATAATATACAGGGAAGAAAGATATCAAACAAACGATTAAACAAACGATTGAATATTACCTACAAGCTACGGAGTGTGACGGGCTGCCTACTCAAACGGAGAAGAAGTGAATCACAAGTGATTAAATTAGAAGATGAACAAATATTTATTGACATACCTCACAATACCCTTCCTTAATCACCTCTTATAATAAGGTCTAATTTGCATAAAGTTAGTTAGTCTTCTAATCAAAATAAATTCAATTTTCCCCAATAATAATATATTAATCCTGTGCAATTAATCAAAATATAAACAAATTACTTAAAAAATTTATATTTCCTGATCAATGGTTTCACAGAGAAGTGAAGAGGATTCTGATGACTTAATTAAGAAGATATAGAGGTGCCCTAGTGGATGATCTTGCTGTTTGTTGTGGTGGGTGCTGTTGTGTTCGTTGGGCCCGATTCAATTAATCCAAACATAAAATATATTTATTTCCAAACAATTAAATAAATCGAAGGACGAAAGTGGCCTAATGGCCAGAAGTCCATTATGGGGCCCTGCGGGCCGATTACTTGTTACCTTACCCGGCCGTTAAATCGGTGCAAATAGTGGTTTATTGCTTTTGTGACATTAAAGCAAGTATTCTAACGAACCATGTCATTTTTTTAATTATTGGAAGAGTTCTCTTCAACTTCGAGGGATTCCCCAAGCGCCCGCTTCTCCAGCGAAGAGCGGAACTTTGAGTGTGATATACGACCTAGTGTGAGCAAAATTTCCCTTTTTCACCTCCCTTCCTAGAAGTTAACTGTGAACGACCGTATCTCACTTTGAGGTACGGAATCTCCTCCATCTTTCGCAACCTATGGGCAGCGGAGGACCGGATCCAGTAACTCACCTTCTCCTTTTCGCAACATGTGGGTCGCGGGTGACCGTTTCTCTTCGGAGGACCGGAATCAGTAGCTCATAATCTTTCGCCTGCACCTAGAGGGATAACCTTCCTGGGTGACCCTTTCTCGTTGTGAGGAACGGGACTTAAAGAGCGTGGTCTCTTCTTGTATTCCTTTCACTGCGCCTTGTTTCTCACAGTCGCACTTGCCCGCTGTGCTGTTGAGGCCAACATCCAATCGGACTGTTGCAGCAGTTTGATCTGTAATGAAGGATAACTAAAAAGTGTGTTTAATGCCATTTAGTCAAAATCTACTCAATGGTTATTGTGAAGTACGTGCACAAAGCGTGCACATCTCTTTCCCAAACACTTGCCAATTTACACACCGGAATTTCGTGCAGCTGCGTTGAGAACATTGGCCAGTATGTTGTTCACTATATCGGTTATCTGGTTCTTGAGTTCCGAAATACATTGCGTCTATCTTCTGATAATTTCTTTCTTAATGTATCCCCACAAGAAGGAGTCTGGGAGTATAAGATCAAGGGATCTCGGCGGTTGTTCAATGTATTCTTCACGGGATATTAGCTTCTCCAGGAAATGTAGCCCTTAACACCTCCATGCTTGTGGAAGCGGTGTTGGCAGTAACCTCGTCCTGCTGGAACCAACTCGTGTATTGCTGGTTCCTCGTGATCACCAAATTTTGCAAAATTGTCACATAGCACTGTATTGTCGCCGTGAAATACACTTATAATTTTCATCCTCGAAGAAGTACGGATCAAGAATCATGTCAGCATAAATCCACACTAAATAATAAGTTTTGGTGATTGCAAAGGACTTTTTTCACAAGGGCAGCAATTGTTTTTCTAGTAGGAGTACCCGGTCTATGACACCTTTTCCGGAACTCACTTGGCACATAGATTGACGATTTAGTCTCCAAATACTTCTCCACAATGAACACACGATGCTTCTTTTCGTACTTGGTCGCCATCTTTAGTTCCGGTAACTGTAATGAGTGTTTCCTTCTTCAGGTATGAAAAAACAAAGGTTTGCAGTTTCCGTGCTTACCAAATACTATGATTTTCGGATCATTATTTCCAAATAAGAGCATTTCAAAAGTGTTTCCTTAATTCTACCCCATTCTGTAGAACACAATCTGAATAATACTAGCGATATTGTAAGAATGAAGACAGAAATAAAAAATGGTCCATACAGCGATAACAAACGTGAGAAACTGATATAGAACTGAAAGGATGGCCTCTTTTGGATTAAAGTGGAAGTAGAAAAAAGACGTTAACTATTCATCTTCTGTTTGACTTGACAAACTTGGCCTACGAAATGGAGCGCTCCAGTATGAACCAACTATTAAATTGAGTTATCTTATCGTGGTACGAGCTTTTGTATCTATCCCTGTACCAAAGAAGTTTTCCACTTGAAACTAAGCTATAATTTGCTATGATCCACCGACCTCGCACACAACGTTAGAATAGAGACCTATAAGACAATACGCTATAAATTTTACAGAATAAGTCTTATGTTAATTAAGCTCCGCAGACGTCAAATTCATGTACTAATTAATAATTTCGGAAATTGAAAATACAAAGGAATACAACGGACTAGATGAAATAAGATCTCGCCACAAACAATAAAATCATCCACATAAGGGTGTGACAGAAGTATGGAAGATATAAGTATCGCTGACATAAAGATTTTTTAGAACAATTGTGTTCACCTAAGAAAAACTTAAATAAAACACAAAGAAAGGAAACTATCTATATATCACGATGCATCGCAAAGGAGACTTTCATAGTTATCCGCGATAAACAAAAACATACGATAAGATGTACGTAAGCTGTATAATCTTGCAGTGGATATCCTTTGAAAGCATGGGTTTAAAATGCAAACAATGTATTATTAGGAGTATGCGTATTTGAGATTAATAATTTGTTTTGAGTTAGAAAGTATATTCTACACTTGTGTCTAGGGAGAAGAAGATAGCATTGGTATGATTTAGCAGGAAGACAGCATCGAGTGTATAATAAAAACACCGCACCTGACTTACGTAACCTCCACATGCCCTTGATAATTAATTTTATTAAATTTTCTAATGCGTGTATATATATAAAAAAGAGAATTTTTTTTAAATAAAAATATACAAACAAAACCACACCAGGACTCGAAACCGGGTTCTCTGCATTAACTTTCCGATATGCTACCAATATTCCAAATTGGCAACTGAAAATTAGCTACTTGTCAGTCTTATTTACGGTTAAGGAGTAATATTTACTCTTTAAGGAGTAATGCGCCTGCGCGAGAATAGCCCCGCCCTATGCTATCTTCCTCTTCCTAGCCGCAAGTTATTCTACGACTAAAAAGCTGTTTGATATTTATATTTATATAGATGTAAATGTTAGCTCATATCGGAATCGGGTAGTTATTGAAATGAATTATAGGATTAACAAGGTATTGAGTTTCCTTGTCATTGATGATACGGATATTATGAAATTTGAACTGAAACAATAACGTAGTGACTACGCTGAGATGCAGCGTAAAAATACATTACTAATAACATATCCCTCCCTCAGCAGTTCCTGGATGTAAATTTACAAACAGTTTAAACCAAAAAGTGTGAGAACAAAATTTTAAAGTGAGTGAAAAGGACTTACCAGTTTCTAATCCTTTAGATGTTGCAAACAGTTAACTAGTACCCATAGCTGTAGTCATCATAAAGAAGCTTCCACAAATACCTTATAAGCTGTTGACGATAGTAAGGATGAAGTTTGGTCTGATAAGTTCTTACAGGCTTCGTAGCATAAGGCAACAGGAAATCCTTCATGGCGCTTAGTTGATTATCAGGCAGGAAGTCTGCCATCATTTCTTCATTGTCATCCTGCTCGTCCTCTTCCTCATCACCATCATCTGCTTCTGTATCAGACTGTCCCTTCTCAGCTGAACTTTCATATTCTTCACTGTCTCCTGCATCTTCTTCGTCTTCTCCTTCTTCACTTTGTTCCTCATAATCTTCACTTCTTTTCTCAAATTCAATTATTTTCTTTTTCTTATTTGTCGATTCTCTGTCTTGTTTCTTTTCGGTTTTCGTTGTCTCTGACTCCGAGACATTCTCTTCCTCACTTGGCTCACCACCTCCATCACCCTCTACCATTTCTGCATCTTCGTCAATTTTTGACTCGTTTGGAAAGAGATCTACTTCCCGTTCACCTGTTCCAGGAGGACATGAATAGGCTACACGACAGAGAAATTGTTCACCGTGGTCGTTGCACATGCAAGCATTGCACAATCCACAAGGATGTAGACGGTCGTAATCAGGTTGCTTTCTTTCTGTTGCAAAGAAAAGAGAGAAAAAAGTACAAGAAAGTAATTAGCTTCTCAGACTTAGTAAACTTAAAACAATATCTTAAATGAAAGAACTCACTAACTGTGAGAAAGTACTCAACTGACTACTAAAGACAGGACAATACTTCAACACGAGATAGTGAAAATCTAAACCAGCCATTGGCCACTATTATCAGTCATGCTCACAGCAGCCGAGGTGAGAAATTCTATTGGAACGTTGATTGCGAATCTGCGTGGACATTTTCCGTATCGCACACATCTTAAAATTGCAGTGATTCTAGTGTATTGGAGCTAGATAGTGAAAGCGCTTCTGAACAATGATGAATAGGGTTTCACGTGTGCTTACTCAATCCCATCTGAATACTTGTTAAGGTATCTTGAGGTCTATGAGTTTGTACATCCTGTACAATATGAAGAATGATTGTTCTACAATTATGGGAAGGGTCACCATGTATAAGATATTAACTCATTCCCTATCTGTAGCAACCTGACCTTAGAGAGTTATCGTAAAATTTTCGCTATTGGAGTAATATCAACTATGTGGAAATTCGACTGTATCAATTTATGTTTGATCTAAGGTGCTAATGTCTGGTGTCATGTTAGGATCACGATTTACGACTAAACTGGCTAATTCGAAGACCTGAAGCTTATGGGTCGAACTGGATAGTCAGTGCTCGTTCATGACTAATAAGATTACAAGTTTATTAACGTCTATTTAGGAAATGGCTTAATAGGTGACCAAACACCCTGTAACTAACTTGTGGCTTATGAAACTCACAAGTTCATTGCCGAGGTAACAAGAACTTGCCACTGAATAGAATCCTGAGCACGATAAAGCCAGTTTTCAAAAACTACTACGTCTCTAATATCTCTTCTAATACTGTCCTCCTAACGACGTCTTGGTTTTCCCAATGGCTTCTTTCCCTCTGGCTTCCCAATCACGATGGAATATAATCTTCGTTTTTTTCCCATTCGAGCTACATCTTAGCCGCGGCGATTTCATTATTCTTACATCTGGTTTGCGTCGTACGGTTTGTGGAGTTCTTAAATTATGCAGTCTTCTCTATTTTTGTTCATCGCGTCCCGTTTCAGCCCGTATATCCAAGGTATATTCTCAAATCTTTATTTGTAAGAACTTCCAATTTATGCTCGTTTGCCAGGGTTATATTCCAATTTTCCGAATCATAAAGTGTTATCAGCAGAATATAACGGTTCTGTATATTTTCAATTTCATTTTTTTTATATTAATCGGAAGGGTAGAAGCATCTGAACTGGATAGAAATAAACGTTGCTTGATGCTAAACAACTCTTTATTTTTTCCGTGACCTCGTATTATTAGTTCTCCGAAGTGTATCTGTACTTAATTGTTTTCTCTACAGTCTCATTGTTACTAGTTATTCTGCTTTTTCTTCTTCCTCTACGCTTCGTCTTGTTATATGTATTTCTACGTTCACGTGTACACTGCAAAAAATAGCTGTGTTAATTCAACACAATGCGGTGTCCCAGCGTGAATACCACCTTGCTGTGTTAAATCAACACAACACACGGTGTTGATTTCGGTACTGTGAAAAAAAAAACTTTACGGCGACAATGAGATTTGAGCATGGGTTGCTGAGTTAGAAGTCGAGCGTCTTACCGACTTCGCTAAATCGTTAGACAGAAAAGGCACTAGATGCAAACGATATTTAGTGAACAACATTTGAATTAAACTACTACACTATAGATTTAAACAGTGTATGGGATCAAATATATGTTGCTAAAACCCAAAACAAACTATGTTACTTGCACGACATATCCCATGGTTTAATCACTTCCTATTTGACAATAGAGAACCATAATTCCCATTCATTGAGAATATTATATTTCTATGAGAGCTAGCAAGATGGCGACAGCCAAACACTTGAGCAGCATTACTGCTTTCTTATCGTAACAACACGTCAAATGCTGCGCTTGCTGTCGTAGAAATGGAACATATTCTCAATAAATGGGGATTGTGATCCCTAATTGATCAATGGAAAAGTGATTAAATCAGGGCATCATAAGTCGTGAGAGTATCTTTGTTTGTGTTTGGGGTTCAGGAACATTTTTTTTATCCTCTGTATTGTTTCAATCTAGTGCTCTTTGTATCTGACGATTTAGCGAAGTCGGTAAGATGCTGGACTTCTAACTGAGCAAACCATGTTCAAATCTAGCTGCAGCCGTAACTTTTATTTTCTCCCAGTACCGAAATCAACACCATGTGTTGTGTTGATTTAACACACAAAAGTGGTAGTCACGCTGGGACACCGCATTGTGTTGAATTAACACAACTATTTTTTACTGTGTATACATATTCTGTATATGGAATCGTTGAGACATATCCTCACTAGCTGAAGAAGATTTACAAGTACCAAAAGGAGTAACAGAAGAGCAAAGTGAGTGTTAGAAAATGTAGCATATTTTAACCGAACTAGCTCAGATGATATGAAAGAAAAGTGCCCGATATATACAATATTTTAGTAATGTCATGTGTGATTATACTAAAAGATGGTCGGACTTTGGCTTCATTCTCACCGAGAAGACATACTTAGGAAGAGTGTTCTTTGGTCATTACAATTGGAGGTTATCGATAATTAAATCATCCATTGTTGAAAGAAACTACGTCAGAAAAAAAACATTTTTTCAGGAGAGTAAAACACGTTACCATACTTACATGGTATTCTATAAAATGAAGTACCACTTTTTCTGGTTAAGCTATGAGTCCAATGAAGATAATTGTTAACAACACTAGGTATTCAGAAAGTCAAAGTTTTGTGATTTATGGTGAAATTTCAAAATTTGACTTAGCTCCTTTCGTAGTATTCAATAAAAAAGGAAACAGTATTTATGCAATTATGATAATATGAATGTTACAGTGATTTAGACAAGCCAGTATTTCAACATAAACGTATTTTGGGTCAGGGATGTGACGTACATATTGATAGCCTTTTTCTAAATCTTGTATCTTCTCAGCGCTGATAGGTACTTTTCAAGAATGTGCTGTTTCAAGTAGAAAAATAAATGATTTTGTCCCAGAAGTTGGGGGAATTTAATAAGCCCTATTTATTGTGTTAGTTTCAGCAGTGCATTAACAAAAGGACTGCGATAACACGAGCCACAGAACAACTGTCAACAAAGTTCCAAATTGCATGAACACACTTAAATTCTCGGACGATTCGCCAATCGAAAGAATATTTACATTTTCGTACAACGTAGGCCAAACAACTAGGCACATACACACAGCTGCTACTTACCGAAAACATCTCGACTTAGTTCAGATATCTTATTTATCAGTGAATTGAAACATTACACCACGTACGTTGTTAAAAGAACACATGTGAATGGCTTAATGCGTGTTAACACGCACTGTAAATTTAATTGCATTGAATTGCTATGATCGAAAGGTCATTCGCAGTTCCTTTTAACACAGGGAACATGGTCTCTAGCATAGGTTCAAGGAGAAATGCGAAAAATATAATTTTGATTTAGTCTACTTTAACATTGGAGGATTCAATTCTGTTTCACGGAGTTACTGCTGTGTATCCTTTCAATCTGAACCATTATTAGACTACACATTTCATTAAAGAATATTTCTTTTCCTAACTAATTCAACCTATCTGCCTTTCGTAGACGATCCTTAAGGGCCACAAATTTCATTCCCTAAACTCCACTGGCAACCATCTTTGGCATTCTCAAAGTAAAGCTTGTTGCTTCCTTCCAGAAAGGCCTGAGTTTCTAAGGTCGCACTTGCTATTCTAATTGTAATATCGTAGGTAATAGGGATCACATAATAATAATAATAATAATAAAAGAGTGACCTTGGTTTGTTTGTTAAACTTACCTCTCTGAATGTCACGTGCCCATATCTGGGTAAAAATTAAAACTAGATAAATCACTCGATACAGGTAGATAGTTTCTACATTCTCGACAATTTTCCACATGACATAAGGAATCTGAAATGAGACAATTATTTTTAAAACTTCCACTTTTTCTACGTTCTTTGAAAACACAATTCGTGCATACATTATATATTAAAAATACGAAATTAGACATCTTTAATAATTATCACAAGTATCTAAGTATAAAACAAATTAGAGTTGCAATTCTATTAGCAATCGGAAAGGCTTCGGTCTCTTGATAGCATTTTAGTCACGCAAGTCTTATTATTTTTATAAAATAGACTGGCATCACTGACAACTGCTGTGTTTAGGTACGGGCAAATCTCACAATACTTTCTTGTTGTGCTGAATAATATTTATGCTGAGTTTGGTGCAGCTAAGTCTAACTGAATGGGAACAATTTGAACAATTGTTTGTTTAATAAACATGGGTTGGCAACACTGAACAACTGCACCATTTAAGATGGTTCTGGCGGCCCTGAGCTAATTTAGTCAAAGTCCTTCCAACGACACCTCAAGCATCTCTCTCTACCTTGTAGTTCCTGAGATTTAATTTCTGGACGCGGACAGACGGACACCATGAGCGGGAGTAGAAGGTTCCATTTGTTATAGCTTTGGTATCAAGGGACATAAAAAAATAATTTTTCACTACTTTCTTATATCCGAGTGTGGTTTGGGAGAAAATGTAGGAATATATGTCCGTGGACCTTCAATCGTGCAGAGTCCAAATTCCGAATATTGAAAATAATTTTCAGCTACGCATAATTTTGAAGAATTATAACGAAAACTTAAAGCGTGGGCAGCTAGCAAGTATTTAAAAATATAATTCCTAGTAAAATAAGCTTCTATTTTTTTTTATAAGCGCGCCGTACTTTTATTTTGAGTCATATAATTCACAAAATTTTAAGAATAGTTGAAAAATTATTTTGTATTACTTATATTACATATTACTTAAAACATAACATTAATATAAACAACAAGAAAAATAATTAAGGATACTTCACCTTTATAAATACCACTTTTGAGATTGCATTTTTCAAATTTTTATTACCGTTATATTTTGATTTGAATGAACATTCTATACGTATAATTTATTGTTAAGGCAAAAAAGATGTAGATTACTTAGAGATTTTAATAGGAACAGTATATAAAGTACAAATATTTAATCAATGTTGTTACATACAAGGAGAACAGGGTGACATTAACTCAAAGCTGTTTAATCCTTTTTACTGTTGAAGATATTGAAGGCTATTTTCAGCATGAAGTTAAGAATAAAGAAACAAGTTTCAGTCGTAAAATACACACAAGTGTTTTCGATTTGTTCCATTGTATAACTTTGTTTTGGTAGAAGTATTGATTTTGTTTTTCTTAGAAATATGGCTAGCTTATAATGAAGCTTAAAATGGATAATATTTACTTGTGGAGAAACAATCGCAAACGAAAGTTAATAATGGAAATATGACAAACTTTCATCCTTGTAAGATCATTATATGGTAGGGTGGCTCAAACTGACATAGTTGGGTAAGATAACTTACGAAAGAGCTCTCAGTGTTAGTGATTTGTACATTTAGGTAACAGTACTTCCCAGAGCACAACTTAACAACAATCTACTGGATGTAATCATTGGTTCCTGTGTCAAGATATTAGCTGTTCACTTGGTAATTTTTAAAACAGACTTTTATAAAACAATACGTTGACAGAAGCGTACGAATACGTAGAAGATTATAACACTACGCCAGAAGTATCAAAGTTATTGGTAATTTGTATGTCGTTTGGTCAAAGCGTTGATTGTACATTCTTTCTCGTCATGTCATTAAGGGTAAAATGACACAGTACACCACAAAGGCAAACTGACATAGTATGTATGAATATATTAAATGTACAGATCTCAGAAAGCAAAATAGCTTGTGTGTGATGTATGTTACTCTACTGAGGAAATCTCAATTCTAATTTTTAATTTTCATTCATTGTTTGTCGAATTTTCATGTATTTTAAAAAACAGAACTACATTTCAACATTTTCATCTACGTCATTGTAATTCAACATTTTACACATTAGTTTTTAATAATGTGTAAAAACTGTAGGTCACATTTGAAAATATATAAGGTTGATAAATAACTGTTTGTGGGGTTATACATTGTGACATTGTGACTAACTTTGGGTACCATGTCATTTTACCCACTCGGAGTCGGCAAAATGGTTTTCTCACATTTTCCAAACAAACAAAATCTATTTTAATGATTAGATAGAACAGAACAATTGTCAATTTCTTGAGTAGATAAGTGTCATTACTAAACATACTATAATGCAAGAGTGTACTGTTTACATGTTACAAGATATGATTGTTTTAAATGATTCGCCATTTTTGGTCCAACTTACCATACATTGTATAATTCACTAACTGCTTCAATAAACAACATGAAACAACAAATTACTGTTCTTGTAATTTCGATGAGCGTTGTTTTGTGCTTTCGAAATCTGGTGAACGACTTGAGAGTTTTAATTTACTGTCTCGTTCCTACAATATTATAAAGATTGATTTCGCTTTCGGTACTATACAATGGTGTAAACAAGAGAAATCAAGTTCGATTCTTTCTTAGTTCAACAGATGATTTGGTGGCGTAAATTTGACATTCTTTCTAACCAAGAAGCACTTAAACAACAATTTGTTTTAGAGTTAATAAATAATTTTAGCCCACGTTCAATTAAATTTAACATGCTTCTGAGAAACGTATGCAATTTCATGTTCAAACAAGATAAACCACACAAAACTGATCTGTGAGGCTTCGTCAAACACTTTCGTATTCCATCATCAATAGTTTGGATGGAACTCCCAGGGTTACTGGGTGTAGAGCATTCGATATTCTCATTTTGGTCTATTTGTTTAAGAGAGGAATCTTTGCTATTACTTAGTTTAGAATTACTCCCTTTAGTGTGGAACTTTTGAAAGTAGGAGACCTCTATGAACATTGGATACATATGAGATTTAAATATTAAATTGTATTGCAGTATCATGAAGCTGATAGATTTGTTTTGGACAATATATATATATATATATATATATATATATATATATATACCTTTGTTTCTATTAAGACATACCTACTAATTCAATAAACATAAAACGTTAACTTACTACCTTTGAATACTTCTTACATGAAGTAATAAATAATAAATTGCAACGAATGTATATGAATTATTGAGACTGCAATGCAAGGTATACGTTACCTTTCAGATGGTGTTGATGTAATCATGCGATGCTTTAGTCGTCAGAGACGCAGTTATTGTATAACATCGTAGCAAAGTCATAGAGAAGGTAGATACTGAAAAAGCAGAAGTAGAAGCTTCAATTGCTTGAATGCTCCAACGACCAACTTATCTGCCATTCCGCTCTCTATACGTGCTTTACCTTGTGAACGCTGACTTGGTGAAGCGTGTAATGTCATCCTATGTTCCGTGACCAGGATATCTATATTGATCAGACTTTCTGTTTTCTATATACCTTTAAATTAGTCATTGTACTCTTGCTGTTAATGTCCTTTCGAGAAGATAAACAACTATTTCTTGATCCATCTCTTTCATACATAGCATTACATACTAAAAGACAGTTGTCGCACAATAATTATTTTTAAAAAAAATTCTCCAGTGATAATTTGTACGTTAAACGTATGGCCCATTTAAGGTTGTTATTGTGTTTAAAAAGCCATGGCATGGTTATTTACTGATTTATAATGAAGTATCATTTTCATTGTTAATCTATTTTTATACGACCCGGATTTAAAAATAGCGGAACGAAGTATCTTAGTTTGAAACAAGTGAAAAGAAGATTCATACGTTATTAGATAAGAATCACAGTGAGTGCACGTTTTGTTACCTGTACATGAACAGTGTATCTCTTTTTACTGTTAGTGAAATTTTACAGTGGTGTTTATGTATGCTCCCATTATAGTGGAGAAAGCATTCAACCTTGAGGTATACCTATTTTGTGAAGTCGTGTATATTGAGTAAACATTGGTGATTAGTTGCTCGTATATATTGCTAAGGGGTAGCGATAATCAGCAATAAATAGTCTCTTCAAATCTTTCATAAGAGAGGAGGAATGTATTTAAATGTTTATATTTTGTTTTCTTTATTGTATGCGCAATCTTTTGCGCATACAATAAGTTCTGTTGTTTCAGTACAGTAAGTTTTACAGTAAGTTTCCCAGTACTAGACTTTTGGTAGCACCGATACTGATGTACTTTATTCATTCAAGGCAATACATCGAGTATAGCACTTCACCGCTACATCTTAATTCAATGTAACGCGTTCTTTCGTTGGTTTATGTGGTGCATGACATAATTTCGTCCTATGTGTTGATCGTTCGATTGTTTCACTACGAATGTCGTAAATTTGATTTCCAATGCTTTCCTGAATTGGAGAATATTTGTCGATCTTACGAGAATCTTAAATTTGGTCGTAAATACGTAACCTTTGATTGCTTTTGTGAATTCCTATCTTTTTGTTTTCATTTCGCCGTTCCCTGTCCAAAATCATTTCTCCTTCCCAGAGGAGGCCGCGTCCCAGGTGGAGGCCATGGGCTATATTTCCCATCAAGTTCTCCTTTAACTGCCACTCAGTTTGCAATTCATTCAACATAATTGCGCTGAAGCTATTTCTATATTTAAGTGCAGACAAAAGGAAACGCCTAATTCTGGCTCCTACCAAAGCCCAATAGGACAGTACATTTTTTGAAATAACTAAATTGTATATTTCGAAGTGAGTAGTAATTAAATTGGAGTTATAATTGTATCTTCAGGAACGAGCGGCCATTGGTAGAGAGTGGCTTAGCGGTCGGAAGGTCCTTGCCAGGGACTGCGCATCCAAGCTGGCTAAAATGCTTGCTTACTTGGCTAAAATGCTATCAAGCGATCGTGGCCTTTGCGATTGTTTATAGAACTACAGCTCTAACTTGTTTTCTATCATCCTTAATTCACCAAGACAATATTATCTGTAATTGAGGGGCTTGTTTCCAAACACTGCTTAAGTCATTTTTGCAATTTTACAGGAGAAACGAAAACTGATATTGCTATAGTTCCTCCTTTAATGGAACATATTTCACCGGTATATGCTGTGTATGGTTATACAAAAAATATGCCAAAATGTAAAAAACAAACAAAAAAATCTGAATTTGGATTTAGGCCTAAACAACGTAACAAAACTTTTTTTTTTTGGATAATTAATGTACTCCAAAATAATGAGCGTATATTTTTTATGCAATTTTCGCATCGAAAAATTCTTATAATACATTTTGATTTTTATAATTTATTATTTACTAAAAAAATATTATTTATTGATTATTACATTACATTGCAAAAATACTTAAAAACAACAGTCTACAGAAAACCATTATACAAACTTTTAAATATCTTACGACTTTACAACTGATCTCTTAAAAAAAAAATGCAAATGACACAATTTTATTGTGAACAACAATATTCACACTGCATGTAATAAAGAAGAAAAAGTATGTTTTTATGACCTGAAGCTTTTTATAACAGTACTAATTATACGAAAAACTTCTTCAAAATCTTCGTATAACAGTTCCTCATCAATTTCTGCGCTTTCACTACTTAGTGCTTCTTCATAGAATGCTCGATCGTCATCACTGAGATCTAGACAGCCTGTTTACGTCTACTCCCTTCTCATGGCTTACACAGTTTGCACTGGGAACAGTCGAAGCATTTCTGCGGCTACGGACGTTTCTAAGGTTCCTCTTCAAAACAGCTGAGTTGGAGTTTAACAATAAACAACAATCAGAGATTTAGTAACATCCAAAAAGTTACACTTTCAATGTAGGCAAAGAGTGCCGACGTGATTTATGGGGAATTTGGAATAAATATTTTTAAGGACTTAGATGGACTTTGAAAAACAAGTGACATTTTCCTTTTAATTTCAACATGACTTATGCTAGTTTTGAATAGTACTTTAGTCAGGCATATGTACCTTGACCTAAGAAGAAAAAATACCACAAAAACCGAAAACCGTTAAAAATGACTTAAGTGGTGTTTGAAGAATTGCAATTTTAATAATTACTACAGTGAAAAATATTTATGCAGGGAAGAACGTTGTAACTAGCAGTCAGAGTGTAGCTTGGAATGTTGTTCTTGAAATACGTAAACACGCTAAAAGAAGCTTCAAAACATATTATTTCAGCAAACTAACATGACTGAATTTTATTTTATTTAAGGCTTTTTGATCTTCGGCACAGTCCGGGACGGAAAATCTAGAGGATGGGGAAGGTATCGACCAGGTCCTGCTTTAAGGTACTATCTCGGCATTCGCCTGGTGAAACTGAGACGAAACCTTAGAAACCCTTATTGAGGATTGTAGGCCTTGAGGTTCGTAAGCTGCCTGAAGACAGTAAAAGAAACCATGATCCAAAATATTACTGAAAAAACATTGAATATTTTATGAAAGCTCTGCTTAAATGAACAGTAGTATTCAATGAAGAATCAAACTATGTTAACATATCTCAAATTTGTTTTAATTCGAAAACATTAAAAAGCTGGAACTACAATACATAGCATGTCTCTTTATTTCTTCACTAAAAAAAAAAAAAAAGTTGTAAGTTACGGTATTCAGCTCTTGGTTAAGTTGTGTATTTTCGCTACGAGCAGAATCGTCTGTTTGAGAAATCGGCACGTATACCTAATAAAATCCATGAAAATTGTTATTAAGTTATTTTAAAAATAAACGAGTCATAGACATGAAATTAAGTCTGCACAGAACACAAAGTAGACGGATAACAATAATGAACTATTCTATTGGTTTCACTCATCACAATTGAGGGTATTTTTCTTCCAACTGGCTTTATTTCATTAGGTATACTGTCGTGTCCAAGACACGACTTTTGTATCGAAGTGTACAACGGTAAAATATGTATTAATGAACAAACACGGAAAATAGAAATCGACAGATCTAACAAAAGAAACAGCAAGCGCAGACCCGGACAAAAAAGACGATTATATAACTCGGAACAAACAATTAATTTCGAAACTAAACCATAGATTAATTGGAAAATTGTTGCAAATATAGGGACTTTCATAATTCACGTAATCGTCAACGCATTTTGAAATTGCTTATATAATTATGGACATCAATAGAAAAATAAACAAAAACATGATTATTTATAAACCTATTTTAAGAAGATGGCAGGTAGTCTGAGTCAGGACTTGAACCTGAGTAAGTCAAATCCAGTTGAGCGGAGCCGAGACGATTAGACTGAATCAACTCAATAGTCAAGTTATTGATATTAAAGAGTGAAAAATATGTGACTTGACCGGGGATGGAACCCGAGACCTTTGGGTTACCGTCCCAATGCGCTACCAACTACGGCATCCAGTCGACCCGCTTCCCAATCACACAGCTTCCACTCTTGATGTCGATGTTCTCTCTTGAAACCAGGTGAAACCAGATGTTCACCATTATGAGACACAGGAAAGTCCAAGCACAACTAGGAGTTGTACTCTCCAAGTGGTTTCGAGAGAGAACATCGACATCAAGAGTGGAAGGTGTGTGATTGGGAAGCGGGTCGAATGGGTGGCGCAGTTGGTAGCGCATTGGGACGATAACCCAAAGGTCCCGGGTTCAATCCCCAGTCCAGTCACATACTTTTCACTCTTTAATATCTATTGTATCTGTACCTACAGAGGTTTGATGTACAGAAAAAGTCGGAAGTTGCCTCCATTTCAGCTTTGGAAAGTCAAGTTTTTGTTTAGCCAGTCTAAATCCTTAAGATAAGTTGCTATGTTTTCATGTGGTTTCGCTGTTCCCAACGTTGGCTCTAGTTAATCTGATTGATGTGGTTATTGTTTAATTTGTTTCCTTACTAACTTAAATCTGAGACTACGTTCTCGATGGAGCCACCAGCATTGAGTAATTATGAAGCATTCTTAGCTTTAGACATGTAAGCGCAATTACTAATGATCTTTGAACGAGTGTACCTTAATGGGCAACGTTGTTGGCTGAGGGATCTCTTCTGAACCTGTTTCAAACAGGAACGATTTTTACAAATCTTCGAACAAATAAGAGTAGGAATATGGTCTCTCTCAAGGATTTTCCTTTTCTATAATTAAATTCACTTATTGAGCATTTTTCGCAGACAACGTCAAACGAATATCTGGACAATTTACCATATTGTTTTCTGTTTCAGCCAGGGATTCCGTCTGGATTTTCATTTTACGGGGGTGGGTGAGGTAAAGTCGAAATTAGGAAAGTGTAAATGGACTTTTGCATGGTTTCTATCGATTTTAGTCGGTAAAAATTTTGAAGTTTAGGGTGCTCTCGAGAATTTGGGGGTGACACTCCCACAGGAATGAGGTCAGGCTGAATCATTGGTTCAGGCTTGTTCTACGGTACATAAAGTATTGCCACTTGCTAAGAAACCATAAAACTAATATCACTACGGTATTACCAATCTATACAGGTTGTTTGGTTAATACGTACAAAAATGTAAGGGTGAGTACCTGAGTGAGATTGAACTAAAAAAAAATGATAAAAACGGGTGTCGAATATTCAGTACTTTCGGAGCTATAGGTGTAACAGTCGTTACATACCCATAGTGAAAAGAGGTACATTTATTTTAAACTTACTCTTTGGATACAAGTGTACTCAGCTAGAACCGGGGAGCCTAGTTTCCACCGCTCCGTTTGCTTTAGCAAGGGAATGGACTTTCTGCAGTGAGAACGGAGTGTTGTCAGCTTGGAGTTTTGTTTCTCCGCAAGAGGGCAACATTAGAACATGTCAAACTTCTAAAGGTGCAAGACGCAATATCGTTGTGGTGTGATAGTGTCTTTGAAATTAATACTTTGAAGCCGTGTTTGGAAACCAAGTATGTGTTTTAAAGTATCAGGGAAGCTGAAAGTGTATCCTGATAAAAGGACATGAGAGAAGATAACAAATCGTAAGTAGAAATTGAAAAGTGTATGTCCGCATCTGTATAATCTGTGCATCAGCTATACTGAACTGGGTATTTAATTATTTTTTAAGTTCATCACAACGAGTCGTTGCTTTCACAACCACACTTAGTGTTTACCAACAGTACATTAGTCACAAAGAAACGTTATATAGGCTGCGTGAGAAAATGAACTTCAAAGCGGATTATTTCGAATACGAAAAATCGCAATCAAAACAACATAAATGAGACGACTTCTAGACAGGTAACAATAATTCGTTTAGCGCATGTCGATATTTTAAGTAGATTCCGTATGCGAAGCGATGTTTAAAATCGTGAAGGATTACATAACTGTCAGGAGTATGAGCAACAATAATTCAATGACCAGTTAGATTATTTGTCACAGTGTGTCATTTCTCAGTGCAATGGTGATGATTATGTGAATAACTGATGCAGCGTAAGGTAAAAGGTGACCACGTTTGTCGGGCGGGCAGTGCACGGTCACAGTGCTTTGGTGAAGAATCCCGGCTGGGCCATGGAACCTTGTCAGCATTTAGAGCTGTACAGCTTTTTGAACCGAAAATTATGCATTTTATTATTGACTAAAATGCACTACAAGTGAAAACTTGAGGGTTGAATTCACAAAACGTAACGTATCAACCAAAATTACATGAAATTGAAAAGAACAAGGAACGTTCATGTGTATTTCAAATCCTGTTGATAAAACGTAATAATATTCTGAAAGGATATCAGCATGTGATTCTCTTTGTATTCTCAAGTTTGAATATGAAACCTTAAAATGTTGAAATCGAGATCGGGAAAGAGTGAATTTCTATGCAGATCCAAAAGCAAGAGTTCAATGACAGTTGGCTTTGCTGCTTTACAGGAGGAAAACACAGTACCATAACTGCTTGGTGAAGACTAGTAGCTACGATTGCAGACATGAATTATGCACAGGGGAGCTGTTTTTGTGTTTGCATCCAGCTCAGAATAAAATAAGGATTTCATCGAACAGAGGCTCTATCCGCTACCTTTCCCATTTAAATTCACTGGAGAAAGCTCGCCGAGGGACATCATCGTTCAGACATAACGATGTGCAGCCTTCAACAGTAGTTAAAAACTAGGAACTAGTTTCACAGTTTCACTACATTTGTAACGATACTATGTCTGCTAGTAAAAGAAGGTAAAGCTACGCCTGTGCGATACGCACGCACGTGAACGGCGCATCGGGGATCGATGCACTCCACATATTGTCAACCTACGGTATGAAGTCGGTTGTCAGTCCCATGCTCGACCACCTTTATCTTCCCAAGGTGCCCAGAGTACCAAGGACACTCTGGTACTCAATTTGATAGAAGGCTGAGTGGACCTCAGAGCGCCAGGCATTGCAACACTGCGAGAAAAGTCTCCAGGTGTCCTGGCTGCTATTAGTTAATATAATAATGGCAATAATTATCGTCTAAGGGGCTTTTACAGGGGCGCATTCTCCTGATCTTTTTCTTTTGTTTCCTCCCCACATTTCTAAACACACAGACATTAGCGTAAAAGAGACACTACAAAGAATCCGTTCACATATTATTCTTCTGCTGCAAATAAAGAAATCAAAGATTATTAGTCGTTAGACAACGTTTTACAGTTGCAATAGACTTCGTCATAAAAAGAGTACAATAAAATATGAAATTATACAATAAGAATTAAAACTATACAGTACGTACATACTTTAATAATGGTCCCTTATATCAGTTTCAAATTCACCTACGCTAGATAGGCAACTATATTTAAGCATACTTTTTAATGTATATGTCAAAACTTTTCTGATTCATATCTCGGATAAATGACGGTAACAAGTTAGAAAACTTAATTGCAAAGTACCTATAACTTTGTTGCGTCTTACTCAGGTCTTACATACGACGTATCTATACTATCTTTATGCCTTGTATTGTAGTCATCGATATGAGTACGTCTTGTGATTTGAGCATAGTTTTCTTTTACATACGTTAAACTCTGAAATACAAATATAGATGGTAGGGTCATTATTTTATATTCGCTATATAATAATTGTTTACAATATTCTCTATCAGACTCACGCTTCATACATCTAACCGCTTTCTTTTTCCATTTTAATATATTTAAAGCACCAGTAGAATTTCCCCAAAATAAGTTACCATATAGTAGATAGGGATGAAAAAAAGCATAATGCGCAGAGAGTAGTAGGTCTTCTCCTACACATATAGTTAACTTTCGGAGCAGATATAAAATTCTAGCAAGTTTCTTTACACATTTCGTCAGTATATCTATTCCAATTTAGTTTGGCATCCATATGTATACCCAGAAGTTTGACAGATTCAATATTATTATAATTGTCATTTTCATGATTTAAATTAAAATAAAGAGCAACAGTGTTTGTAGAGTTCAAGGTTAATTCATTATGTAAAAAAACAACTGGAAGATGCTATTATCATTTCTTCATTTTATTTCCTGTAGCGACTTTGTGTTTTCTGCATTTGTAATAAAAGTGGCGTCATCAGCATATAAAACGGGTTTATGGGGCAGACAACTAGGTAAATCATTCATATATACAACAAAGAGAAAAGGACCAAGCACCGAACCCTGCGGTACTCTAGTTCGTATGATTAGTTCTTCTGACCTTATATTCTGAATTTTAGCAAGTTGACGTCTCTTAGTGAGATACGTTCTAATTAATTTAAGTTCATTACTCCGGATACCATAAAACTGTAATTTTGAAACTAGGATATCATGTGAGACAGTATCAAATGCTTTACTTAAATCAACTAGAATGACACAGGTATAAGATCGAGATTCATACTCTCTCATTATTTCTGAAACAACGAATTCAATTGCTTTTATAGCGGAAAGACCAGTTCTAAATCCATATTGTGACATAGTTAAAACATTATTACGTTCAAAGTACCTTGACAACGGCATTTTCATGCATTGTTCTATAACTTTAGAAAAGATTGGTACTGTTCAAGAGAAATCGGACGATAATTATTCGGATATCTTCTATCTCCTTTTCTATCAATAGGTATATAGTAATGGTAATTTTAAGATAACAGGAAAAGTACCTTCAAGGAGTGTCTAATTAACAAGATATGTAACAGGATACAGAATTGTATGTATTATTTGCTTCAGTATAAAATTAGATAATCCATAGTAATCTTCACTATGAGAGTTTTGCATGTAAAAAAATATTTTCAGTATTTCTTCAGGTGTAATATGAATCCATCTGAAAACTAAAGTATTGGTCTGTGGTATATTGTGTCTAAGTAAATAGTTTTTACATTCGTTACTATTGTTTCTGCAGACAGTGTTATTACAGTAGGCAGATCCAGCACGCCCTATTTATAAAATATTCGTTAAATTCATCCGGAGTTACAGTATTCATTAGATAGGGTATTCCCCGTTTCATTTTTAATCACAGACCAAGCAGCTTTGCACTTATCATGTAAATTGGATACGAATCCTTCGTTTGCTTCTATTTTGGCCAATCTAATTTCCTTCAGATGTATTATTTTTCTGTATTTTTCCTTATCTGTTATGTTACCTTCTTTCGCTATATAATATAGAATTTTGGCTTTCTCCCTCAATTCGGACAGTTTCGTTGTATTTCAATTCACATACAACTTATGCTGCTTAGACATACACACCCTCATTAGCAGTAGTCATCTTTCTTGGACAACACTCATTCAACCTGTTAGATATATCCCACACAAGTAACTTCCAAGCTTCAGATACATTATTGGAACTTAAAACTTCATGTACATCAAGTTCATTTAGCTTAGCCCTTAGTAACGTTATATTACTTTCATGTAACAGTATATAAGTTATTTATTTGTCATAATTTTATCGTTTCGTGGCATAGCAATTGTAAGTCAGAGACATCTGTGATCTGATAAATACGGTTCTATAGTACCACAAACTAACTCAGGTTTCTGAATATTGGTAGTAGCATTATCCAGGCACGATTTCTTACTTGTTGGTTGATCATTGATATAATAATAGTCTAGAGACCTGAGCGTGTCACAAAATACAATTTTTGTGAGAGTATCATTTAGTACATTAATGTTTATATGCCCCTTACCAATGTTATGTTAAAAAATATATAATTAAAAACTAATTGAATGAAACAAACTAATCTTGGTGTTCCGTGTGAACGTTGAAAACAGATTGAATTTTAAACCATATTTCAACCAAGTTAGAATTTCGTTAATGTGACGTACTTTCTACCATCGTTGATACTATGTCATAGATTTCGTTTCAAACTTGTATTTGTAATTTAATTGCTTAAACATTATAGTTTAAAGCAAATACAACGAAAACAACTATATTTTTCATGTTATCATTTGCATGTTGAAAACAGGTTGACTTTTAAACTATATTTCAACGAATATTTAATTTCAACGATACACAAAAAGAGTAGTGGCCTCTCCAGGAGGATTCTTGGATAAGTGGTCAACGCGTCGAGCTACCAACGAGAAGTGCAGAACGTTCCTTTGTTCGAACCTCACATCAGCCGCTCGGAATATTACTGTTGGGAAACTAACACCGTATATCGTGATAAGAGCTGGGGATAAAATGAAACTAAATGTGTGTAGTATACCAATAAACAGCATTCATGCTCTGTTTTAGCCAACTAAACCCGTTTCTTCATCGTTTCTTCTCAGCCATTATTCAACGTCGAAAAAACTGTTGAACAGGTGGGACATGTTGTACATTTACAACGTTAACATAACGTTTCGGTACTAATGTTTAATCCCCGTATTTTTAACATTTGTGTTCTACTGGGGTAACTAACATGTAAGATTTTATAGTTAGTTATATCAGATTTGACGTAAATAGCAACACCTCAATAACTAAGTGTTTTTCTATAATATATTGTAGCTAGCTTATAATTCGCAGGTGTATATATAATTTCATCTTTTACTAGCCAGTGTTCATTTACGCAAAGGATATGACAAGGAAATGTATCTAAAAATATATGTAATTCAGAGATCTTCTTTCAAATGAATTGTAAATTAATATGTAAAAGTAGGATAGGTTTAACAGACATAGTATCAAGGTGTGTATTATTGTTTGAGTTAAGGTAAACGCACCAGCAATGGACAGTGTACCAGTAATGGGACACTTGAAGAGAAAAGTTGTAAATACGATTTTCCTAAGGGCGGTAATCATTACATCTACATGGAAAAAGTTAATATAGTATGTTCTGATGCCACTGAATATTATTCGCTCGTCATTGGTTTCGTCTGATATTTCTGACATGATGTTGAAGTTAGGTCCATGGTTGCACCTACTCTTCCATGCATTCTGTTAAGCAAGGGATTAAGGTGAGAGTTTTCGGTTTTTGTGCATGAAATTACAATAACGATTACTTTTGTTGTTCTACACCATTATCCATTACGAAATGTCTTGGTTTCGAGTATTTAAATGAACAAACCAATTATACCTTAGATCTGTTATGCAAAGCAGGGGGTGTGCATTACCGGTACGGCAAAGTCAGTTTTGGTCCAGTTATGGACCCGCACTATTTATTACTAGGGTGAAATCAAAATCCTTGATTGGTTCAATTGTTAATAACGTCCTAAGCGAGCTGGTGAGCTTCTAAGGACGAAACTTACAGTTTTGGTAAAGTGAGCTTCGAACCACCCGTTCAATAGCTTTCAGCGGAAATTGAAATCATGTTTTAAAATTGGATACTATTCATGGCAATTTTGAATTGCAATTTTATGGTCACAAGGAACCTTCTACCGATATGATGTAAGTCCATTAGATAAACATGTTTAAAATGCTTAGCTAACCTATAGATTTCTTTGTTCACGCGTTCCACTTCTTTATTGACAGACGACCAAGGTGGTAAATCAAACCGATGTGGAACTGTAAATATAACTCGTACACAACAAAATTTGCAGTTGTTTTCTTAATGCCAGCAAGAAACCTTTCGCTTGGTTTTTGTAATGTCATTTGTCCCTGCTAAGAAGACCTCAAGATCGTTCAAGCCCATACCTATACACTCATGTGGGACTTCTTTACTTATGTCCGTGAAAGTTGCTCCTGGTTTTATAGTATTAGTGATTTTGTTATTGCTTTGATTATTAACTTTTTTGTGTTACTCTTTTTTCTTGACTATCTGCGTAAAGCTTAATTACTTCAATGTTAACCGAAACATCATTTCGTTTACCAATTTCTTTGCTTACCGGAACCTCACTTTCTGTTCTGTTATTTGATTCATTTAACAAACCCTCTTCGCAGACCTCAACTCTCTGTTATTTTCTGATATGTTCATTGTTACTTCGTCTTTACTGATTTCAGATTTTTTGTCAACTCTTAGTCACTGCACTCCACATACCTCTTGAGGTATTATACTAGCATTACCAGGCAGGGGAGGCCAAACATTGTCTGTAATAAAATTACTACTATTTGTATTAGCGCTCTAATATTTCTAGTTGCTGTTGAAGAAGGTTATTTATCGTCCTTATTTCTTCCGTCAGTTTCTGAATAACATTTTCTATCTCTTCTTGTTCCTCACTATTTATCTTACCTTGCATTGTTTCATAGTTGACCGTATTCTGCTTACCTACGCATGCCTTACATACTCAAGTTAGTTGGGGGACAGACATTGTCTTTGCTAATTGCAGAACATTTAGAGAAGTGATACCATTTATCAGAGTAATCACATATTATTCCATTTCTAACAACCCGCGTGCATTTTCCACATTTAATATCTAATGGAACTTTCGTTTGGCTTGAGCATGAAATAGCTACATCTGCCTTACCCGACGTCATTATTAGGCATTAACTAACACTTGTCAAAAATTGTTCACTTTAGATGGATATATGTTTGTTGAGCAGACGCCTGCGGTTTAAAGGTCTGCCTGTCAATACATGGTATCCATAGCCAATCAGTTAACATGACAAGTAATATTCATTCGAGCCTTTTGCTGTTAATATATAAAACATTTCTCTCCAACAAGATTTTCACTCCCAGTACGTTGTTTTCTCTTCATATTTCACAGTTTCAACGTGTTAGTAATATATGCAGCTAAAGAACTTTTCCTTATTGAGCATGGTGAGATTTGGAACGAAAGACCTACCTAACGACCCCTCAGCCATCTCTCAAGACCTTGTAGTTTCTGAGATTTAATTCCTGGACACAGACGGACACCATGAGCGGGAGGGAACAAGGTCCCTTTTGTTATAGCTTTGCTTTTAACGGACCTAAAGAAAACGTGCGGACCCAACCGTTCCCGATTCACCGCTCGGTGTGGTGGATAGAGTTGTGAGCTGCTTGTCAGGAGACCCATGTTCGATTCCCACCAGTCTTTCATGTTATTTTACGTTGTTCTTGCACAGAACAAGTCTTTTTACAAATATTTGTTTCCTTGTGGATTTTTAATATTATTTCCTTTATTTTACACGATAAAATCTCAAAATATTACGTTCAACAACGTTTTTCCAACAATTTCTCTCCTTGCACAGTACATAGTTTAACTAGTTAACCGATAGCAGCGATTTAATTGTAATGCAATTTGAAATAAATAAGCAAATACAGAAGGAACTAACTAACTACTCTAATGAAAACAAATATGAAGATTCAGTAATTTATTAAACTGTTAGATAATAAATAATTGTTCGGAAGAAAGAAAAAGTAACGAATAATCCTTCTTAAGTAAAATATTCACATCTTTTTTTTTAAAGCCAAAATGTAATACATTGTTTTATTAATAAGTTAATGAGAGGATCAACTAATCCTATGGATTTAGTTGGATTATGGGATAGCGATTTGCACCGCGAGAAGCTCCATTTCTTCCATCACTCTTGTAACTTCTTCTGGCATCGTCACACAACATCCGAGTACAAAATGGGTAGCCATTTTTTCCGCATATACAAGTGTTGCAATCTTCTTTCCAAGCTTGTTCAGGAACACATTCTTTGGCAACTTAAAAAAATAAATAGAAAAAAATCTTTTTTAGTAGAGTTGGTACTCCCCAGTACAGTAAAATGAAAGGTAAAACACATGAAACTGGAGGATTAAAATATTAAAAAGACAAACACTATACTTCTAAATGTAAGTGTTAATATTCAAAAGTGGAGAGTGTACATAAAAAAACATTACAACTTCAAATATAATTATATGCCACAGGAGTTCTGGCAAGGTTTTCATTTGCAAGATGAACACTTGTTTCCTTGTAGTTATTCACTGGCATCAAGAATCCTTCAGAAGAGTTGATCTTCTTCATATCCTTCTTCGCCAAATAAGTTTATTCTTTCAGTTCTTCATTGTTGTCTTGATTGTTATCAAATGGGTCACATTGAATGAGTCTGATATAATTGGTATCGTTGAAAGGGGTCAAATCTAATCGATTTCTTCTGTATGCGTTACAAGTTATTTATGTCTTACTACGGTACTTGACAGTTCTTTATTATAGATTTTCAGGTATTATTTGGTTGGAACTATATCACTTCGTAGTATTCACTGATATATTAGAAATACTTTTATTGAATTTGGCATTTTTTTATTAAGAATTCCTAATTAATTTATATACTTACATTATTTTTGCGTAAAAAGCCAAACAGTAGATATCTTATTTTTATTTGAGGTTTAGCTAAAAGGGAATGAATAGAATACGGAAAAGATACTTTAATATTTGATAACTGATTGATAAGATTTTTTCTTCCTTTCGTGTACTTTTGGCATTCAAAGAAAAGGTGGTTAGCATCATCCAAAGAGTTTTTAATTTAGACAATTACATAATGGACTATCTGTAAAATTCAGCTTGAATAATTGTACTTTTCTTGTAATCCGTTGAGATCTCAACCAATTTATTAATACTATTACTCTTCGAGAATTTTTCTCACCATGAAACCGTGGTTTTATACACAGGGGTAAACTCGTTAAGAAAAGGTTACCAGCCGAGGCTAGGAATGATTAGAAATGAACGTGGAGATCTTCAGGCAGACCCGACTAAAATTGTCGATGTATGGAAAAGTTATTTCGACAAGCTTCTTAATGTACACAACAGTGAACAAACACAGAAATTTGAAATCCATATCGCAGAACCGTAGATTTCCGAACCTAGCAAGGTCGAGATCGAAATGTCGGTAAAGAAATTGATAAACTTCAAATCAGCAGGAATAGACAATATTTCAGTCGAATTAATTAAAGCAGGAGGAACGGCACTAATCAAGAAAATACATAAATTGGTAAGTACTATATGGAGAAAAGTAGAGCTCCCAAAGGAATGGAAAACCTCAATAATAGTTACGATTTACAAAAAAGATGATAAATCGGACTGCAATAATTACCGCGGAATCTCGTTACTTCCAACCTGATACAAAGTATTAAGTAATATTCTGTTAATACGCCTAAGTGTATACGTAGATGAAATAGTTGGAGATCACCAATGAGGATTTAGAAGAAATAGATCCACGTTAGACCGGATTTTCGCCTTGAGAAAAATTTGGGGAAGAAATGGGAATACAATGGGACGGTCCAGCAGCTATTCATTAATTTTAAGAAAGCATATGATTCTATCAAGAGGGAAAAGTTATTCAGTATCCTGATATGATTTGGAATTCCGAAAAAAAATGGTTTAACTAGTGAAGATGTGTTTCAGCGACCCTATAAGCAGAGTACGGATAGGTCAGAAAGTTTCAAGATTCGCAACGGATTGAAACAAGGCGATGTATTGTCCCCCCCTACTGTTTAACTTTGCGTTAGAATATGTGATTTTAAAAATTAAGGGGGACAAAATTTGAATCAACTGTTCGTATACGAGGATGATGTAGATTTAATAGGGGACGATGTAGATGCACTACAAAGCAACACTGATGACTTAGTAGAAGCGTGCGATGAGATAAGTCTACAGGTAAACATAGATAAAACAAAATACATGATAACAAGTAGAAACACAGGCAATGAAAGGAAATAAATATATAAGAATTAGAGATGAGGTCATAGAGAGAGTAAACAAATTTAAATACTTGGTAGCATATGTAACAAGCAAAAATAAGGTCACAGAAGAAATAACAGTTTCTTACTATCGGGGAACGCATGTTTCTGTTTAGTTCAGAAACTTCTAACCTCGCGATTAATATCAAGAAAATTAACATTGAAAATATATAAAACTGTTATTCTGCCGATAATACTTTACGGTTGCGAAAGTTGATGTACTACCCTAGCAGATGAACATAAATTACGTGTGTCTGAAACTAAAGTTTTGAGAAAGGTATACGGGCCGAAACGGGACGAGATGACTGGAGAATGGAGGAGATAGCATAATGAAGAACTCTACGGACTGTACGATTCACCAGATGTAAAAGTAATGAAGTCGCGACGTCTAAGGTCGGCAGGCCATGTAGCTCGGATGGGGGAAAAACGAAGCTATATTCTATCCTGGTTGAAAGGCCGGATGCAAAGAGACTATTGGGAGGACAATATTAAAAGAGATCTTCGAGAAATAGGTGTTTGTGATGAAAACTGGCTTGATGTTGCCCAGGATAGAATCCAATGGCGAACGTTTGTTACTGCGGTGATGAACTTGCGAGTTCCATAAGCCATAGAGTTAGTTAGTTAATATGTGGTTTCTCTAACTTTTTTGAAAAGATTTGATCGTTATGTACCCATTGAACATAGTTTTCCTGTATTTTCTCTTTTACTCGCTCGAGTAAATCAGTCCCGTGCAATTGTATTTCAGTTATATTGTGTAATTCTGTGGATTTTCTAGCTAGCTCATCCGTATGGTTAAGGTGTTTAGAGAAGGTATGCCCTTTCAAGAAGGATAGCACAACTTTCCCCTGTGTTTCTAATATTTGAAAGAGTATAATGTGTTAATAACATGTGGAGATATTTTGTATAGTTTCTTTTCTGTTGCTGCTAATGTTTGTATAGCTGCTTGCGAGTCAGTTAAAAATAATACATGAGTTGCTTTATTTTTTTGAGTATGTTTTGTTGCTAAGTGCTAATAGGGCATAAGTTTCTGTTGTAAATATAGAAGTGGAATTTGGAAGTTTTATTTGGTATTCATATTTGTTTACAGGGTTACTGCCTGTTTTTGTACGAGATCCATTGGAGTATATAAAGTGAAATTTCTCCCATTGGCTCATATTTGTAAATCTAGGTATGAAGCTTTGAATTCTAGTATGATTGACAAATTTCAGAGACAAAAGGGGATTAATTTGAGTTTTGAATTATTTGTTGTAGTTCTTCATGATACTCGATGCATATCTTTTAGTTTTTCTGTGAATTTTAAATTTCTGTTATTCAGAGTTTGTAAATGTTCGGTCATGCTCTTGTGTGAAATATGATTGAGATTCATCTTTCAAAATTGATTTTATTAGAATTAGTTCTTGTCTAAATCTGATAGTTCTAAATATATAAAAACATTAGGTTACTTTGCATCAAGCCAAGACTGCGTCGAATTAATTTTTATTTGTAAAATTTCTAGGTTTTCCATATCTTTAGTTGTAATTGAGCTACCAGCTATGAAGAAATAGTCCAACATACTAACAAAGTAATTTTTATATAAAAGGAACACACTAGAGGGATCTGAGCCCCATTTTATTGTAGTAATTACCTTAAATAAGTTGTATAATTTATTAGTTTTAATTGTGAGATATTTGATTTGTGCTCTCCAGGTATTATTATCATTAAAGTGGATACCTAAATATTTTATATTATTGACTATTACGAATTTTTTTAGACGATTATGTATCAGGTTCATTGCCTTTCTTGTATTGTTGAAAATAATTATTTTGGATTTTTCTGGTGAAATGCACAAGTTATTAGGATTTAGACAATTTGTAGTGGTTAATAAGTCTTGTTCAAAGTCTCTAATAATGTATGCTCTGGTGGTGGGTTTATTAAGGTGACGCAATCCGCATTAATTATCAGTTGACTATGCTGGTATTCTTTTCTTCTAGATCTGTCATAAATATAGAAAGGAGAAAGGCTGATAAAGGACTACCTTGGGTTACCCCATTGTTTATTATTATTTCATCACTGTATTCGGTGGGGAATCTCTTATTGTCCTAGGTTTAAGTAGTTTGCCTAATATTATAAGATAATTGTGGGATAATTTAAACTGTTGTAGTAATTTGAGACGTTTTGTGATTGAGATTCTGTCGTATGCTGCATTAACGTCCAAAAAGTTGCATAGATTACTTTCTTATTTGAAAAACCATTTTGAATAGTAAGAGACAATGTTTTAAGACCATGCTGTGTAGATTTTTTTTTAAAAAAATCTATTATATTCGGTGGAAGTGTATTGCTTCCTTCAATATACGAAACTATTCTTTTTAATACCAGTCGTTCAACTACTTTCGAAAGACATGACTGTAATGTTATGGGCCTATATGAGGTTCCTTTATTGAAATCCTTCCCGTTTTTAAGTAATGGTTTTATTAAATATTTTATCCAAGTAATTGGAATATCTGTAGCAATTAGAATACGGCTGTATATATCAGTTAGTGTATCAAGAGATTTAAGAGATAGATTTTTCAAAATTTTGTATAATATCCCGTCGAACCGAGGCAAGGAATTTTTGATTGTTCTATTATTTCTAAAACTTCTTTTGCTGTGAAAGGAGTATGTAAAGCTGCTGCATATTTATTTAAAGGAGTGAATTAGAATAAACTACTTAGACATTCTGCTTCTTGAGCGATATTAAAGGAGGTCACTTTAGTAGTAAATTCTTGTTTCCATACTGCATCAAGTGAATGTTATTTACTTGACGTTGGATTAGATATGCTCCGTACTATTTGCCATAGACGTTTGAGATATGTGTTTGGATAGATGGATAACACAATAATCATTCCAGGCTTTACACTTATCCGCTAAAAACGGTTTTTGATTCAGCTGTTGCTTTTCTGAATTCAATCCAGTTATTTTGAAAAAGTTTGCGTAAATATGCACGTCTTTTTGATACTCTTTCTGTTTTTGCTAAATTACATTCATCAGTCCACCAATGCAACTTTGGATTAGCTGTCTTAGTAGTAATTTTATTTTTTAGTGTGTGAAACGCGAATCATCTTTGCTCAGTAGCCGTGGACCTGAATTGGATTCAATTGAATTTATTTTATGGCTTTTGAGAATCTTTACATGAGCTCGGGCTAGAGTAGGGGAGGAGATGAAGAAGTTAGCAGTAGGACTTTAGTTAACGTGACATCCTGGCATTTGTGCACAAATTCTTTTGAGAACTGCACACGTATTTACTGGAACCACTCATTGCACGTTCTGTGGTATAAAAATATAACATCACCATCATTTAGGAATTCAAAGGACTAAGACTATTTATTCTCTTCTTTCTCTCAGTTTTTTTTCCACCTACGTGGGGTCGACGTTTCTCACTAGCTTTTCCCCTGACAGACCATTCTCCCCGAGATCCTTCTTAATGCTACAATTTCATTTCCTTAGTGCCCTTCTTCCTCAGTCACACCAGGCAAATGCCGGGATGGCACCTTCAACATAGGCCCTGGTCGACACCTTCCCGAATTCTTTCCCCCTACCCTATCCCGACCTAAACCTTAGATACCTAAAGGCCACAAATAAAATTCAAAATTCCTTATTGGCCTCCCTCTACCTCTTTTGCCCACCACTTTCAACACCATCACTCTTTTTAGTACATAGTTATTTGCTCTTCTCATTACATGTCCATATCAATGCAGTCTTTTTCCTGAATTTTCTTAGATATCTCTACAACTTTGGTTGTTCCTCCCACACTTCCCAATCTGCCTCTTCTTGTTCTCCCACACATCTAGCTTAGCATTGTCATTTCGGCAACATCCAATCTTTTTTCTTGTGCTTCCTTTATTGGCCATGTTTCTGCCCCGTACATCATTTGCTGGTCTATCCACTGTTTTGTACACCATCTTTTTATTCCTCACCGTGATTCTGCGGTCGCACAGAACACCACTTAATTTCTTCCAATTTCGCCATCGCTCTTGCATTCTATGTGTTATTTCTAAGTTCAAATCACCATTTCCAGTAACAGATGAGCCTAAATATTTAAAATTTACTGGGGTGAGGGGTGGCGATCCAGCCCAAACGGCCTCACTGGAAGGTAAATCACATGTTGAACTCGTATTTAAATTCATACGGAACTCTAGGTTCAATAATATATACAAAGTAGCATTCACAGAAGAGTAACATAATGATTGATGATACAAGGATCCTACTTTCCAGAGCAGATATAGTTTTAAAATGCACCATAAAAGATACCTAGCTGTATACTAGGACCAGTCATAAGGCCCCAAGGAAATCGATTGGTGGAAGGTGCAACCAATAGGCGTACTGGAATTACACTTTTGCATCAAATGAAGAAAGACAGCAATAAGAAAGATCACGAAGTACAACACGATTCAGAAGAAGATTGGTGGAGGTAAGATATGGAATTGTAAAGAACTAGAAGGAAACAGAAGCAATGAGATGCCATTAAGGAGGTCTCCAAGAAGTACACAGGGTTCTGAAACATTATCCATGGGAAAGGTACTGACATAAGATAAAATGAATTTATGGGCGGTAACAGCACTATGACTTATGCCCTTACCGAAGGGTACTGACATGTTTTGACGCCAGGAGAATAATACTGATAAAAGTTAAAATGAGCGTAAGAACTTCTAAATTTAAATTAGAAAAATAATCGCTCCATTTCAAGCAAAATCCATGTTTAGCCTTGTTTGGGAAGAGCAGAATATATTTTAATTGATTCTACCCTTTGCTTTGAAATTAAAATCAAAATGGATTTTGATTTAACTATAATTTTCTTTCCCTACTCATTCACTGTATACAACTAAGCTTCATCAGAAGTACTGATCATGAAAACAAGAATGTACTCTATGTAGTTCAATAATATATGAGAATTCATACGTCCATTTTTCTTTGTACAATGTATGTGAATTAACAAATCAACATGATATAGTAAAAATAAATTAGCACAAATTAATTAATTTCAACAAGCAAATCAAATAGAAATGAAATAAAAATAATATTAAATCTAGTAGCAATAAGTGGCGAAAAAGTGTGAAAATCACGGAATTCTGATACAAGATTTAATCAATCTTTCCATTTCCAGTTGTATTTCAAAATTCAAAATATGATTTGTCAGTGGTACTGTAGTCAGACTAAATATAGTGGAAAATGACATATGAGAATTCATACTTAAGTTCCTTTTAGTAATAAACTTAATTTCTTAAAACAACAAGATATAATCGAATGAATATGACAGTGAATCATAATTGAATATTCAAGAGGCTAAAATAACATAAAATAAACTGCAAAATGATGTGAAAAAGGTGGAAAAGTTACGGAAATTTTGAAGTCAATTTAAAGAAAAAAACAGTGGAAAAAGTGGAGAAAGTTACGGAATTTTGAATACATAGTTTTTGAAATAGTAAAATGGTGCAATAACAAAAAGATTTTCAAGTTTTCAACTAAATATACATTTTATGATGCTTCATAAGTTAATAAAAGAAACGAATACGCAATGGAAAAGCATATTTAGCTAATTCCGCGTAAGAATACTAATACGAATACGATCGTTAGATATTTCTGATACTATATCTGTTCCTAAAACTTCAGCAATTAAGAATATTTGTAAAACAGCTTCAATTCTGAAAGGTAATTATGCTTATTAAATGAGTTTGTGTTTAATGCCATGAAATGTGTATGACACTCATTTTACATGAATTCGTGCTGAAACAACAATGTGCACAAAGTGTAAGGGCACTCATTTGGAGTATCGAAGCTAGAATCTCGTTGAATTATTTCTATGAATATCGGGACATATTTGCAGATTCCAATTAATGCTTTGCCATGTTGAATATTCGTCATTGCTATTGTTATCATCTGAAAGTAAAAGTCTATTTCAAAGTTAATTCTCGGCCCAGTTATTCTGCAAATGCATAACTTAGGACATAAACGAACCCAGATTTTGTTTTTTAGTTATTTTGAACCAAATACGATAGGAAAATTTACAATACAAGACTCATATTAAACATTGGATAATTCAGTGAGATCTATATAAATCTTCATCGTTTCAATTATATATTGTTTTCTTGTCAAGATCGTTGCAAACTTGTAATTCGATTTTACTGTCGTAATGGTTCCAAGAGAAACAGTTTAGTAGTCCCTGGCGGAATCCGTTGAAGAACCCAGTCTTAGCATAAGACTGTTGCTCATTGCTACCTATTGTAAACAAACTGAATACTGTGCGTGTATCACTTAAAAATACGGTTTCACTTTGAACGCAATCGTACAATTTTCGTGAAACTTTATATTTGGATATTCTCAAGATGAGTTCGCTTCTGAAATCAGTTTTATTATGCCCCGATTGAATTCAAACTTATTAACTTTCGAATTATCCTCTTAAAACTCAAAGATAAGAAATATTACAGAAAGCTTACTTAAAAAAATGAAGCCGTATGTAGTGATAAGTGATACACGAAGGTCTTCACTGTTCAGCTTTTCAACTACAGTGAATGAAAGTCTTCTGCTAATTTCATCCTGAGATTCTCCTAAACGGGTTCTCCTAGACTCACTATGGCGATAAAATCGAATTTCAAGTTTACAGTGACTTTCACTACACAATTAAAAAGATATGGATCACCATGTATTACTGTCGCAAGTTGTGTAAATTTATGTAACAGATATGGTGTTAAATCGTTGCTAGGAATGCATATTAAGAATTTTATAGGTTTTTTATATATTCCTATACAAGATGTTTATACTAGTACAGTCAGAAATAAACCAAATTTTGGCTGCCACGTCGTTATATGTGGAACAACTGAGCTGCGGCTGCGTAAAGGGATTAGCTGATATGGTTAGTATAGCAAACAATTAAGTAGTGTAGGTATCAAGGTTAAGACAGTCCTGTGCGCTTCTAAGAGTACTGTTAAGGTAGCCTGTCAGAGTGGCAAGATGGCGCTGCGAGAGCAGCGAGTGAACATCAAATTTTCAATTAAATTGGACTAGATATTTACTAAGGCATGATCACTGCTACGTCAGGTTTCCGGGGAGGAAATAATTTTGCGGAACCAAATTATGAGCATCACAAGCGATGATTCGCAGTGATCACGTGTCCAGTGAGGATAATCCGCATCCAGAACACTGAAGATGAACCAAAACCTCACAAACGAGAATACACCTGCTCTTTCTCAGCCTCCGTATTCTCCGGATCTTTTTGAAACTTATAAATACCTGTTTTCGAAGATCAAACAAGATTTATGCGACGCGTGTTGTGAAGGAGGTGACCAAAAATGGCTTGCAGGACTGTTTTGACAAATGGTATGAAGGCTGATAAAAGTATGTCGCAGCCAAAGGTAATTACTTTGAAGGTGGTGATGCATAAAAGGTTGTATTTGCTCTGTAATAAAAGTTTCTAGGAAAGTTTGGTTTATTTTTGACTGTACTAATATTTATATTAAGAATATCTTTCATTTTATATTTTTTAAGAGGCAGCAGGTTTAAAAATACATAATCGAAAATAGAATATAGAAGTCGTGTATAAATGTATAAACGAATGCTTAGTGATACTGTTTACTATATCTATTTAGAAAGAGAAGAATTGGTTACACATGGTTCCGTGACCATTGTATGGACTCTGATGTAATGTATTTGAAGCCTGGAGATACTTATATAGTTATTTACGTGCAACTTTTGTGAATGGTATGAATAAAATACCTAAGAGCTAGAACGGCGTAAGTCCAAAGCGTGATTAATACAATTTTGAACAGTATTCGCAAGGCCTCACATAATGATTGCACGGTTGTGAACCTGTTAAATAATGTAAAAAAGTAAGTCTTTTATCTAGATTGTCTATTTGGTTTCAATGTGAAAGGAAGTGTTTTCTTTTCTCGAAAACGTGGATTTGTGACTTACGCGGTTCTAGATCTCAAGTACAGCTATATGAGGTTATACTTACTGATGGAGCAGAAAAGAATTACATTTGTTTTCTTCCATCATGATTAGAATGTGAAAATATGTCCGCATGCAAATTTTGGCCACTCGAGAGAAATTACTTTGCAACATATCGATGATATAAAGGTCAAATTCTGTCTGTGGAAAGTGATAAAAAAGTGTGGAAATACCCTTATAATCTTAAAGTGGTGAAAGAGATGGAAGACAAATACACATAAATGGTAACTAGGTTGAAGGCTCTTCGTGCTAGAGGGTATGTTCTTCATGGCCACCATCTTGAAGTCCGTCATATTGAATTTCGTTTAATTTTCCTAAATGGAGACGGGGTCGTGTGATATATCATTCTGGGCTTGAAGCTTATCGAGAAATACGTTTCTGAAGTTAGTCTTGCCGTAAATTTATTATTGCGAGAGATAAGGGTATATACCACTTCTTTGCAGTAATGATGCTGTAGCTTGAAAACACCCTTTTCGTTTAGAAATAACGAAGGCAATAACACTCAGACGCATGCAAATTGTTCCTTGGTATAGTGCCTTATCAATATGGATTTGTATTAATTTGGGTTTCATTTCTTTCATTATTTTAAAACGAAATGGGTATTTTCAATTTTTTGTAATATTTACAGATGATTGCTCTCATTGTTTCAGGGAAAGCTCGGATTGATTTCAGATTTCTGTTTTGAGTAGAGAAGCTTGGTAAGTGCCAATTACTTTTTACGTATTGAATAGTTATTTAACTTATTTCAACTCTCCTTTTCGCTTTTGCAATAATTGGATACATTGAAATGGGTCTATGGATAGAAGGAAAATAGTATGACTATTATATAACCAACCTTTTGGGATCACGCCATTATTCTTTGCACAATTGTCCACACATTTTAGCAAGTTTCCTCTGAAGCATTCACATTGTACACATTGACCTCTCCATTCAGGATGTCCGTTGTAGTTACATTCGTAGGGCAGTTCTTCCAGGAAGATATCACCTATAAGAAATGTAGATCGTTAAGTGAAAAAAATAAGTAGTACTTGAAGATTTTGTGTCGGCTTTTGGTGAGAGATATGCAATGTGTCTCCTGTGACATATGGTCTCATGCTGAATGTGAAGGAAAACACAAAAATAACTTTTAATTCACTAACATGAGAAATATTTTAGTTTTAATTTATTACTTATGACTTGTTTTTAAAACCAAGGGTGTTCCGTGGTGAGTTTTTTTTAAGCGCAATATGAAAGGTTCGTAGTATACCCTTCGATACTACTAATGAAAGCAAACAAAGAGTTCCCGTGCGGAATACATTCCTCAAAATACAAATAAAAACAAACAGTGAAGTTCACATTCGAAGGAAACTGCTGAAGAAACTAACTTTTTATTGGGAGAGGATATTGGAAGGAAGTTTGCAGGTACCATCTCGGCATTTATTTAGTGTAATTGAGATCATATTAAAAAAAACAGTCAGGGCGGGTCGCCGCTAGGATCCAACAAAAATTTAGTCCAAGAAATATGTACCTAACATTTAATAATGATATATCTACCTTCATATAAGAACCTATAAAAGTAAATAAATAAATAAATAAATAAATAAATAAATATAAAAAAAATCCAATGTTGGCAAAAATAATTTTTGAAAATGTACCTTGTCTAACGCTCAGTTTTTGAATGTAAACATGTTAACCTCCATGCCTTCGTAATATAATTCTCGTATGCCGTTGTCAGAGGGAGAGTTGGGGATTTAAAAGAAACACTTTAAAATTCATAAATAAAAAGGTCTGAGCCAATGTTGTGCCTAAAGGCCTTAATATAAATTTCGAATTTCAAATTTCATTAACACAAAAGTGGTTTTAATAAGTCTTAAGTTGTTACGCAGAGATGCATTCGACACGTAATAAGTGGTGCCTAGATTAACATACGGTGAAAGAGGAAGAACGAAGGTCATACACAGATAACCCATGTTTCTCTGTACTCTTGAATTGCATTTGTAATGGCAGTTACTAATATTAAATATCTCTAAAGTTTAAGGTAATGTTATGTATGCTCAATTTTCGTCTGAATTTTTTTTTTTACCTTCGGTGTATTTCTGAAATTTTTACTAATAGTATAATACATAGTATTAAATTTCCCCTAAATCTGAGTCCGTGAGTTTAGCGACCCTACAGAATACCGAGCGCTTTGCGACCCCAGGGAAATGAATCGTGCGTTTTGCGACCCATCTGCATATTTTACAGCCGGCGACGTCTTGAACAATTAAGTCCATTAATAATATTACATCTTAACTGTGTATTAAGCAACATCGCTCGGTCCCTTGGAAGTCTGATGTACTGCAAACCTAACCTAAGGCTGGCAGTTTCCATTCCGGGAACCAGCTTTTCAAACTTCGCCGGAATGACGCAATAACATCTCGAATATCCAAATGCAGTACACACATACAGAACAAGCAATTAACGCAGAAAATACTAAATAAGGAAGCAAAATCATGAACAAAATGAAAAACGGGAGAATATAACCGGACTTAAACTAACCCGCCTTCGCTCGCTCGATATCAATTTTTGTCTGTGCCTGATAATCGCGTGATTTTATGTTACATTCTGTACGAAGTTGATGTCTATGTGAAATTAAAAAAAGTAATTAATTAGGATGTTTCTCAAAATAAGCTGGGAGTCGCCGTGGCTCAGGTAGTAGCACGTGTAACTGCGAGTTGGGTTCAAATCCCGTCCAGAACACTGGAGACTTTTCTCGCAGTGTTCCCATGCCTGGCGCTCTTTGGTGCACTCAGCTTCCTATTAAATTGTGTACCAGAGTATCCTTAATATTCCTCGACACATTGGGAGGTAAAGGCGGTCGATCGTGGGGCTGGCCACCCCACCTCACTTCCTACCGTGGGTCGAGAATATGTCACTGCCCCATGCGCCGTTCACGATGCGTGGACATTGCACAGGGGATACCTTCACGAAAAGGCATTCCCTTGTCTGTCAAATAGTAGCAGATCGCTCCCAAAGTGAAACTAGATTTATCTTAATTTGAGCTAACCAGAAATATGCAATGAGTTTCTTACATGTATTAAAAGATAAGCAAGTATCAATCTAGTTACTAATGGTAACAGGTTCAACATTGGCACTTTAATATGAATCAGTATTGAGGGTCGCAAAACCCACGTTCGGCTATATTTCGGGCCGCAAGGTACACGGATCGCAAAACGCTCGCCACCCCTTACCTTCTCGCTTCAATATTTATCTTTGTGTTGCGTGTACAAGTTATTGACAAGTACTGAAATATATACGCCAGAGCAAATTTTAAAACTCGTTTGTCCACTTTCAGTCTAATCCAGTGTGGACGAAATTTTCAGTTCAAACTCAGTTTTATACGCATCTTATAGCTGTGTGGCTCGTTTTTTCCCCATATAAGTCTACATTCCTGAGTTATCCATATAATAGTATACCGTACTCTACAGATAATAGAAAATACTGCAAATAATATTTATGTTTTTTTTTCTCGTTTGTCCACTTCCAGTCAAAACCAATATGGACAAAATTTTCTGTTCTAACTCAGTTTTTTATGCTTTATATCGCTGTGCGACGCGTATTTTATTTATCTATGTCTTAATTCTTACTAGATATATTTGCAGTAAATCATCTTGCTTTCTTAATGATTTACTGCAAATAATATATTATTTTTTTCAAGAATTAAGACATAAATAAAATACGTTTCGCACAGCGATATAAAGCGTAAAAAAACGGAGTTAGAACAAAAAATTTTGTCCATATTGGTTTTGACTAGAAGTGGACAAACGAGATTAAGTGTCCTCTCCGCTCCGTGGTTTCATATATTCATGAAATTTTCAATGGCAGCAGCTAGTCCAGTATCGCTTTTAGATACAGGTTATTGGGCAAAAATGATATTGTTCCCACGCTGTTTATTGTATCTTTAATAACTTCTGCACACGAAACACATCATCTGTGTCATTGGTTCTGGATAAAGTGATAATTTGAAGAAGGCTTCGTTAAGTTAGCAAATAAACCTGTACAATCAAAGCAGATAAGCAAAGGATGATACTTTCATTTTCCTAGACTTATTTATTGCTATAATATTATTATTCTAAGCCTTTTCTTCTTCAACACCTAGAAGAACGTTTATATGTTACTTACGGACCATCATTATGTAAATAATTCATATCAGATAGGAGGTCTCAATAACCGTTATTCCATTTTTCCACAGTGCCCATATATTTGGCATGTGTTGCAAATAATTAACATTAAAAAAAAAAGTTTTCTAACATAGCCATTATAATCTTTAAGACAAAAATACGATCGCTAGTATTTTCACAGGAACGACTATTTGGCAAGAGTGCCAACTATTGGTCTCAGCTAGCCGTGCGCTCTAAGGCGTTAGGCCAACGACTAGAAGGTCGTGGTTTCGAATCCCACCAGGGGCATGGATGTTTGTCCATTTTAACTAGGAATATAGGGTGGAATCGTAACGGGACAAAGTCAAAAGTTGATAGACTGGGCCCATATAAAATAAAGTAAAAAAGTTACTTGTCTCAGCAGTGCCATCTACTGGTTGGAGTAGGACAAATATTGGTCATTTTGCTGTTTTGAAGAAAACTCTATGTACATATAAAATTCAAAATCATTAACTTGTCGAATAATCAACGGGTTTCAATATGTAATGTAGACAGAGCTCTAAAATTTTGCATAATGTTTCTATCATGTAGAGTTGCACTAAGAAAAGATTTAATGAAATTAATCCCTTTTCGTCAATGTTGCCAGTAATTTCTTTTTAAAAAATACAGTTTTTGTAAATGCTTCTACACCAAATTTTGGACAGATAATCTTCGATATTGTTTAAAAAGACGACAGTGGGGTTGAACGCTTCATCAAAGACCCAAGTTGTCAGTGTTGCCAACACATCAGTTATTTACTCGTTATTAATAAAGTAATATAGGTTCTGCACTTTTATTATTTCACTGGAAAATTAATTTCGGAATAGATCTAGAAGTTTATAGTTAGGCATGAACAGATCTGCACGTCGAGTTTCTAAACGATAGTGATGTAAAGATGCCAATAATAGGTACGATTACCCTAGGTTGACATCGAGAAACGTGAATCCAAACGTAGCAACGTCATTTTTACATCTTGATGTGCACAGTCAGAATTTAGAAAGGGGTAAAGACCCCCAAGTGAAAATGATCAACTTGTAAAACTAAGGTGTTGCCCTTTTTTTATAATAAGCATAATGATATTTAAGTTGTATGTAAAGACCAATCTCCTAAATTCTACGAGCTGGGTAGACCAAGATGGTGGACTGAAGTTTTTAAGCTTGGATTCAGTTTCTTTAATTTTGGCCTATCCCCTGATTCCTTGGTTACGTCAATGACGTCCTTGTGGTCATCCTATAAGTTAGCACAATAAACATTATGATTTAGTGACGAATAAATAAAGTACAGACAGATATAATAACATTTCATTAAAGTTTATAATATACTATGATGCATTTGACCTAAGCTTATTGGGATTTGCCCGCCGTTATTTTGGTCGAGATAGATAGGTTAAACAAAGTGGTGTATTTATTAACGGCTTATATATAATAAACAAACCTAACTTTATCTAGGCTAACCTTCTGGGCCAAAATACTGGTGGGTAGATATCGGAAAGGTCTACACGTTACTTTTAAAAACTTTAAAATAAAATGACAGAAAAATAGATACTCCAAGAGGTAACAGTTCCACTTACCAGTGTATACGCATTCTAGAAGTCCGAAGAAACATATGATTACGAGGAAATATTCAGAACTCATAACACTTCATTCAATACGCAGAAAATGCCACTTGTACCTGTAAAGAAAGTTATTGTGTTACTTCAGTTTCTTTTTAAGTTGTACACTTAATAGTTTTAGTTTCTATCTAGACTAAAAATGGAAATATTGTAAGGATACTGCTACGAAACAATAGAAAACGCACGTTAGTCATTTGTTTTAGCCAATACACAATCACACAAGACGAAACTAAAACGTTATTATGTCACGAGCTTGGAATATTTATGAATCACTTTCAACTTCAAAGCAGTTAAAAGTACCCAGTCTAGAAAAATAAGGTTATCTTTGAGCTTCCTAGAAACACAACATTGGTTTTTGAAACCGTGAAACACATATAAGCTTCTACCTTTGTCTGCCCTTGTATTGAACGAAGCTAGTGTAGCGTGTAACCAATTACTGAAGTACTGTGTAATTCAGATTGTCTTACGTGAATAAATGCTAAGATAATGTCCTTTTAATGACTATATTCTTGATTAGGAAAGTGCAAAAATAACTACCGCTCATAGAAAGAAATATGGCTTCATGTTCTTTGATCAATTGTATAAAAATTAAAGAGCTGTATATTTTGTTGTTACGTGTTTCTGATATATACGTAGTACCAGTGGCGACGTAAGGCAATCTGGTGCCCCGGGGCTAGTGAACTTGTTCGCGAACAAAATCGTTAGTGCACACTGCTACTGTTGGCCAGGATGTCTTATTTTCCGCTATTCCGAATCCCGCAGGAAAACTGCTGGCCCCACGGGGACTCATTTGCCAAGACAGCCCTTCTCGCTCACTCGCCGTAACCTATACATGAAAATGGTTATTTACATTGTGGAGAGTCGTGTTTATCAGCCATTACAGTCAAGCATACCAGTAAGGGCTGATTTTCAAACATGCTCATGTTGTTTGCGATTTGGGTGAATAGCCACTTCAAATAGGTGTTACAACACGTATTAAAACTATACCACGAAGCACCACGTGTTTCCATTGGCTACTCACTTTAATCGCAAGCAACGCAAGCGGGCTTGAAAATGAGCCCTAAAGGTCTTGAGACGGCATAGCTATTGAGTCACCGGCCACCATCGATGTGATCCATTAATTAATCTTATCAAATAATTATTCACTTATATCGTCGACCTAAAGGGGATCTTCGAGAGGTAAAACGCGGGGGGGGTTTATACACATTACATATTACTTGAGATTTTATACACGAAAGGATTACTTACAGAAAAGACAGTTTCAACATGTGCATCTTTTCTAAAATTCCCCCCCCCCCCCACAAGAATTACAACAAATAATGTTGCTAACTTGTACATTTACTATTAGTAAGAATTTTGAATTCATGTTTAGGTGAATTCACGATCAAGCCAGTTTTCATCACAAACATCTACTTCTTGAGGATCTCTTCTAATATTATCCTCCCAATGTCGTCTTGGTCTTCCCAACGGTCTCTTTCCCTCCGGTTTACCAACCACGATCTTCGTTTCTCCTTCATCCGAGTTACGTGGTTTGCCCACCTTAGTCGTCGCGATTTTATTATTCTTACAACATCGGGTGAGTCTTAACATTAGAAGAGAACTATCTATCTAAAAGTCAATTTTGTGCATTGGTGATAAAGGATTTGATAAAGCCATTGTTAGGCTGTTTAAAAAAATGTGAATTAGCAACGCGCTATGTATGATCAATCTTTGACCCAATTTTATGTTCCTTTTGTAGCTTCTGGATATTTTAATCAACTGTGGCAAATTTTACAACATACAAAGATAATCATACACACGTTCATTCTATTATTGAAAACGCGGAACAAGCAGAAACTCCAAGTCATAAATTTGTTACAGAAAAAAAAAGTCATATTAATCTCAACAGTCCCATTCCGGTCGATATTGGATTGATAGATGTAAGATACTTAACAGAACGAAGAGTCGCAAATAGTCCTGAATATGCACAGATTAAGATATACCAACATGAAGTAAAAGAAGCGTTTTGATACTGTAAATAAGAGGAAAATATTATCACGGAATCTGTTGCAACAGACAGGTGAAATGGCTAGTTTGGAAAGGCAAGAAGATAAGTTAAAGGTCCCAAATAACACACATTTGCGAGTCCTGGGCTGGGTTGCAAGAAAATACTTAAGTGTAAAATCTGACTTAAGCATCGAACTCTACTTAAACTATACTGGAGTAACTACTTAGTGTTGAAAGATAGACGTCAGAGCAAACGTTTAAACTTGTTTGTCCACTTTCAGTCTAATCCAATGTGGACCAAATTTTCAGTTTTAACTCACAAGGGAAGGTCCCACAAGTTGTCGCTCAAATCTGATTGCCACATA
>JAGDQP010014886.1:477-44030 GCA_022664845.1 Lepisma saccharinum | reverse complement strand
TGGCCTTCCAGTGCGTGGTACATCTTTGACGTCAAAATTACCGGCACGGAATCGACGAAACCAAAATTGCGCGTGATTGGCTGTTACAGTATCAAGACCATAAACACTATTCACATTTGCAGCCGCCTGGCTTGCATTTTCGCCTTTATCGAAGAAAAACTGTAAATATAGCGTATTTTCTCTTTGCTAGTGTCCATTTTGACGCGCGCTCACACAACACTGAGTCAACTCATCACAACTATCTGAACAGTGTTTGTAGTACGCAATCTCAGCGTTTGAACGCCATCTTGTTGAACCCGATCGGACTTAACAACGCGAGATACAGATCACTGAAGCCATCTATTGGCAAAATAATGGATTACTTTTTACTACACCAGATATTTATTTTTACATTAAAAAGTCGAAACTTTTTAGCAGGTATTGGAAATAAGCTCCTCAATTATCGAAACTCTTTTACCCTTCTTAAAAAATAAAAATAAAGTATTCTTGCCACTTACAAATGTTTCTTTTCTAGATTTTTCGTTAAAAACAAAGTTCTTTTTTGAAGTTTGAATATTTCAACCCTACTTGTTAGATTAATCAGTATTAGATCAATTTATATCAAAACTATATATTTCAATAAAAACCTTAGAAGCTGTATAATATCTACTTTATTAAATTAATAATTTTAAAGACAAAATTGATCCAATTTATTTATTTATTTATTTCTCAATTGCTTAGATTCTGCATATGGTCCATCAGTCCCACAGTGCGCGGTCCATCTAACCCATAGTACTATGTGATAGATGGACCAGTCAGCCACTTTTTTTATGTTTAAATTTTTGGTAGAAATATTTTTTCTTCTTAAAAGCCTTTAGTTGTGGTTACTGAAAGTCCTTTCTTAAATTATGTGCAAAAAAACATACTCTACTTGCATACTTATTCGAGTTATTGGAGGCAGAAAAAAAAAAGTGGTACATGTCTACCGGAATAGCCTACTTGGTACATCTTGATTTCTTTTTCTTTTTACCTTGATGTAAGTGAACTATTATAATAGGGCACTGTATTGAAAGAGTACACTTCATGTTTTGTATTAAACACCAAAAAATACAGACAAATTTCTAAAATAAAGTGAAAAACGCAAAGGGTAAATTTTATCTATTTCACTATGTAAATTGTCCAACTATGGTATAGAGAAAGCGGTACATATAAGGTTAATTCACCATACTTCAGCTGATTTTTAATTTGAATTTGTATTTATGGCCTTCAGGCATCTAAGGCTTAGGCCGGGATAGAGAAGAGGAAAGGATTCGGCCAGGGCCTATGTTGAAGAAGCCATCGCGGCATTTGCCTTGTCACTTCAGTTGATATTCTTGAAACCATGTTTATTTAGGATCATATAGAAACTGAAAAGGAATTCAGCTTGTGGTTTGATGGACCATGTTCAAAATCATTTATCACAAAAAATGTAACGTAATTAGTCACACCGGTCATGGTGACCGCTCGCAAATATTAGTCTATATACCAAATTGACAATGAGCATCCGGAGACTAGTGACAAACTGCGGACTCGCTACGTATAAATACAAAGGTGTGACGAATCTGTCCAGAGCTGTCATATGTGTGAACGAAAAATATACGGAACCCCAAACGTTCACCATGACCGGTATGACCAATAACAACCACCACCACCGGCGTTACAAACCGATAGGTCCTGAGCCTACCCCAACGCCACGGTTAGTGGAACTACGTCCACCTGAGTGAAGGCAGTGTTGTCAGCTCTGCACGCCACCTAGTCACGAACAGGCGTACTGGGGGCTTTCTAGACCGAGTGGCCGTCACGTCTTTATTCACGTGACTTCTCTGTTTTCCTCACGAAGCTGGGTGAACGCCGAAAAGTTGGACTCCAGCCGAGAATTGAACCCGGGACCACGCCGACATGAGTCCAACACTCTAACCACTAGACTATTACACATATTAGTAACTGATTAATTATTTCTTGTTTTCGATTTTAGAGCACTAGAAGTCACGTTTCTGAAATACTTTCCTTGAAATTACGTGCCTAATTGTTGGTTAATAATTTTTTGTTATTTTACTTTTGGTGTACTTATCTCATGAATTTCTCATATGGAGAAAGACAAACAAGTCTGATTTTTCCGTTTAATGAGTAATCGTGACCAACAGGTGAGATGACATCCCGTTGTTCATTTGTGCTTTGGGAATAATTGTTAGAATAACCTTGTTAATTTCACATACGATTGGCTATTATTAAATTATTCATAACACGTCCTTCTACTGTTACGTTTCATGGATTTTTCCGTTGTAGAAGAAATCACTCTACACCTTTGTATTTTGTTCATGTTAAAGGGCTGTTTTTACCTTTGAATTATTTTAAAACTTCTATAATTTTACCTGTTTCCGTATGTTAATGTGTTATTGACGCAGGAATAGATTCTATTAGGTAAGTAACCTAAAAAATCAGCCAACTTAATGTAATCTTGCTGAGAGCAGGTTGGTTTCGTTTGGGACAGGAGGTGATTATTGGGGAAAAGAATCATATACGTCCACTCTTTGATGAGTATCTTGGACGATTACATTCTGGATAGCAATATAATAGTAGAAGATAAAACAAGGAAGGACAATAACTAAATAATAAATTATTATTGTTGTGTAATGGAGGAAATAATGCTATTTGATACAAACAGAGTGTCAGATATATTTCTATAGATATCTAGGCATCCAGATTATATGGAATATAGTTAAATTTCATTCTAGTCATCAGTAAAAGTTATTAAGGATATGAAATATTGTAACTGCTTATTAGTTACTAAGCAAGCATCTCGAAGAGTGTGAAAGGAGTATAGCTTCTTCTTGTTGCGATATACTCTAGACAGTACCATGAAATAAATAGTGGTCCCTGATAATTAATAGCAGTAGCCGTAGTTAACTAATAGACAATATGATATATGGGTATGTTAAGGTTGTGTTCCGAACCTAACCGAATGTGGCCCTCGAATTCATCTTAAAAATAAATATATACAAAAGTCACAAGATATATTACGTACATAAATTAAACTTAAGAGCTAGCCGTTGATTCCAGCACGTTACAATGAGTATGAGAGGAATAGATACAAATATAATACAATTTATTCATACTTGTTCGAACAAGACAATAAATTTATTTTTTATGGTTTTCTTACAGTTTACCTTCCAAGTTGTAACCGGCGACGAAGTTTCTCGAAGATTCGAGACCGCTGGAAAAGACTCAAACGAGCTGCAAATCTAAGCAAGCAATGTTCAGATAAGAATTTTCAGTAATGGTTTTACTCTTTGAAAGAAAAAAAAAAAACACGGGTCAAGGACAGCTTTTCAGTTTTTGGCCTTTCCAAAAAGGAAGTACTTCGAGGGCGATGGAAGAAATGAAAATCGGACTGGAATGGTCTGATCGCTGAAACCAATGCATGAGAATGGCGGTCAGCGGTCAGGTCATTTTGGCTGGGTAATCAGCTATAATAAGAAGAACATTTTTACAGTGCAAGTCCGAAAATCCATTTACTGCACCAAGTGAGGTTTGATATGATATTTAGAACAACGGTAATCTGCACTTAAAAGCAAAAGGCCCTAACAGGACAATAATAATATTACATGACAACATAATCCACGGACGTCCTGAAATGTTCTGTAATATAACAGGAGCACGGTAATGACCACGAGTGTCCGGAGGCAAAATCGTGTTCCTAAGTTTCTGAGCGCCCAGACCTCGTTTTCTAATGATTAGGATCGGTGACTAAAAAAACCCTAGGGAAGTTACATTAGCCCAAGTTCCGTTTACCTGACAGGTTTAAGGACAATGGTTTTATGAACTGATGGATCCTGGCAGCTATCTTCTCCACTCCCTCTTTTATTGCAATTCCACAGATATAAGAGTGACGACATACAGCCTAAAGTCGTATTTAAAGACGAGTAAGTCACTGATTGAGACAATTCTAATACTGAACACAACAACGGGACCTACAGCTTTTAGTGAATTGTGATAAACTAGGTTCAAATTGTCGCGCCGAGTTTCAGATCCACCTCTTTTAATAGAACGCATTATGAGGGTACCCCTTTATTAAGCGAGCATAATGGATCTCACAACCCTAATTCCATGGTTATGATCGCTGACTTCGGATAGGCAGTACGGTTTCGAGTCCCGCGCAACCCGACCATCCTCACTGAAATTTCCAAGTATTTTCAGTCTCTCGCTGAGAATGCCGAGATAGTGCATTCAACAAAAGTTCTTGCCGCTACCTTCTCCAGTCCTTGAAAGAGTACTCCCCAAGGTACATCATCCCTAAAAAATCACGGTCTGTCGCAGAAAAAGTGGAGAGACCAGGAATGTAAATTTTGAATACAACGTTCATGGTAATAAATCAAAATAATAATTTTAAGAATAATTATCGGCATTTACAACTCCGCTGTTACAAAACTATTGCTCTTAGAATATCTTAATCAACATCTCTCTTTAACCATTAACTTTCGTCTCAAATAAAGAAAAGAGAATTCAGTAAAAAGGGCATCATCTTCCTTCATGGAAAAGACCGGAAGCTAACGAGTGAGCAGAGAGTGCGAAGCAATAAAGAGAAGAATAATAGCCACCTCTATGCAACTCGAACTGTCAAGACATCCAGTAGCTTTTTTCGGAAAACGAGTGGCTTGTTGGAAAAGCCTTTTCTAACTACGTTTAACTTTTTTTTGTTTCTTTCTCCCGACTTTTCCTCCGTTATCCAGAAACTTATCCAACTAATTTAAGTCAAAAGTTTCGCAGGCGCTAGTCCGCTTAGGTCAAGAAAGGTTACACGTTCTCTTGTTCCACAAGGATAAAGGACGTTTCACTCTCGAAAGATGTTACTCCTAAAAAAAAATAATTCTGTAACTCAGAACAAGTTTCTAATGGATGAAAACTGTTAGAAACAAAAATGACAAACAATGTTTATTACTTTCACTTTTCTCTGACGAGTTCGAAAATATCTTGATTCTTGAGACCAAAACAATCCATCTCTTTCCGTAACTGCTCTCTGAAACACTTTAAATGAATCGATTTTAACCACTTCTATACTATCACCTCCAAGATGACTATTGAAGACCGTTTGAACACATCTTTTCCCACGTTTGTGTGCTTAACGCAATATGCGGTTTTGGTAGTATTGGAAAAAAGATACTGTTACTCGAGAGCGAGATTAAAGTCTAATGGTTTCGGTGTTTCCCTTTTGAATTAACCAACTAAACTACAACAACCTACCAGCCAAGAAAACAGAAAAATAAAATCATCTTTCTCTTAATACTGGGTGTTCAACAATTAACCGAGCACTTTGTTTTGAAATATCGTTTGAATTGAAATATACGCTAGAGTGCAGCACTTTCAGTTGTTCTTTGACCACACGTTTCTAGATAACTGATTCCGTGTTTGGTTTCACTGTGTTGAAGTGAACTGTCAAGACTGTGTAATCAGACTAACACTGCGTTTTTATTGTGAAAACTTGGTATTAAATAAACCAAAGTCCTTTTTAAATACTGAGAAAGTGGTCAACAACTTACACAGTTACCGTTACCGTTAGTAGTTCTGGCCCGGAAGAGAAAATCTGAGACAGTTGGTTTTGTTTTCAAAGTCGAAAAGCAAAAATTTTGGGTGTACCAAGGTTAGCCTCTGGTTCCTGATCCATGCAAGATTGTGCACTCTGGGTGTTTCTAGTACCATAAACAGCCAGTTTGGAAATCAACTGATTCCCAAGAGCTATCGAAGCCTCCCAATTTTCCCTACGCAAACTTCTGACTTCTTTTTGGGGGGATATATCTAAGATTTAATCTACAAATCACGCCCTAAGTGATAGCTCAAAGACGCTATCTATCACTTAGGCTTTTCCACTGTAACTCGAGATATTCTCAGCATAGTCAGAGATAATTTTGAAGTCCAAATGCCCCATCTTGTGATAACGGAGAACAAACACTTCGAAAATCTTATAAATTAATTAACTTTTCAGATCAGTTCAAACAACACTGATTGCCTAAATGTAACTTTAGTCAATAAAACTTCTACAATCTGGATGTTCGGGTAATTATTGAACACCCAGTATATCGAAGAAGTTTGATATGAAAATGAAAGCACCAGGATTAATAAGAACATTATACACACAATAAACAAAATACAGAAATGTTGACATTTTTTACAGTGTAACATTCCAACAAAACTGAATGGGTAATTGTAAAGGGGAAACGTTACAAAACCAATGTTTCGAGAACTATTTGGTATTAGCGTCATTTGAAGTTGTAGAGGAAGCTATCGTGGAGGTGCCAAGCACAACAGAAACATAGATGTGTGGACACGAACGTGGTAGCATGTGCAACTTCTGCACATGTCCGCTTTTAACAATGAATGGGAATGAATGTTGTATAGATGCTGCTATGATTAATTGGTTGAATTCATATTAATGTTCTAAGCGAGACGGTGAGCTTCTAAGGACAAGAACTACAGTTTTCGATAAAGTGGACTACGAACCACTGCGAACAATGGACCCTGGCGGGAACTGAACCCGTATCACACGCACAGAAAGCGAGCACGATAACCTCTCTGCCACCCGAGGTCACGCTGCTATGATGTGTGGAATGCTATATATTCCTAGAAGTACACAAGTATGAAAGTACACATTGTTGAAAGCACAATGATAGTGATGACATAGATGTAAGAGCGAAACAAAGTACGTATGATTCCCAATGCTCACATGCATGGAACAGCAATTGAAAAACGGCATATTGATTACATACAATGACATAATAACTGTATGTGTTCGTTATCTTGTACCACACTCGTCATCGATGTCGTCATTTTGGGCCTGGACGCCTTACACCTGATCCTGACCAACGTTGCAAAGAGGGGCAGAAATCGTAACCAACAGCTCACGATGAAAGGGTTGCAAGATCATCAAACTTCTTGCCATTGACTGATAATAGGAGTCCTGATTTGTATGCTCTGATGGTCGGCAAAGTGGATCTGCACAGTTTTTAGCTGCCAAACGGAATGAAAATTGGACAAAAAACATTCACAAACTCTTTAACAGTAACATCTCCTGTAACACTGCATTTGTATTCAAAATCTTTTTTTTTTTAATTTGGAGTGACATCTTTGCAGCTCTAGACCATCCGGATTTTTTGTTCTTGCAGGTTTCTTGAAATTTTCGAGCGACCAGGTTTCAAATAAAATAATATGTTGTGTTTGCAGAGACCGATACGTCGTACTTTATTTGATGATAAGTTCTTTATACTGGTCTACTGTGTCTGTCACTTTTCCGAATGAGAATCTTGATGTAGCCAAGGTCTCTGTCACATGACAAGAGGTATAAATGCCCACAAAGAGGGAAACAGTTCTTAACAGTACTAAATCTGCCACTGTCCGAGGTTCAAAAGAAATTTAGATGATGTGTGATTTCTATTTTGCCCTACACAGCCATCACTGAACAAAATAAGAGTATCCGTTACAGGAGGTATCTCCGTGTTAAAATAATATAATAGAAAAGAGTATACCTTCTCATCTATTATCTTACCTTTCATCGAGAGGTGACTTCATCGCAGCCAACTTCTCCCTTCGTGCGATCAGTGTTAGAAGTAGAGACCTGCCAATCCAGCCCGAGCCCGGAAAGTTTTAGAAGTTTCTGGCCTGGCCCGGCCTGATAAGTTTTAAAAATTCTTGGCCCAAGCCCGGCCAGATAAAATTTTAAAAGTTTTGGCTCGAGCCCCAATATATTTGTATCTGGTATAATAATAATAATAATATAATGCATACAAACCTATATGAGTGTTTTAACAATGTGATGCGCAATTCATTTTAATTTCATTCTACAGGAATGCCGTTTCAATTTATTTCTAACACAAAAGATCAAAATAATCATTTCGCTTTGAACAGTAGGATTTCCTATAGTCGCAGGTTTCTTAAATCCAGAAAAGAAGTAGCTAGTCAAAGTCTAATTTTAATTTACAAAATAAATTATCAGAAATTTGACCTCACCCGCAAGTCCTACATTTACACGATATTTAACACCGTATTAGACTGCAACCCTGACTTCATCCACCATTTCTTCCTGCGGGTCGCTGAAGTGGAGAGAAGAACAACGAGTGCGGTTTCCTTTCATTTTGTATCAAGAGGACAACTCTGACTGTTCCCCCCCTGGGATCCAGTGGTTGGATTGACCATATTCTGGTATTGACACGGACCATCAGAGGAAGCTTCAATACGCATACTGTCTCTTGTTATTTATTGAGAGAAGGGCATGCAGTCACTCGTGTGACTGCCGACTGGGGTCAATGCCGCGGTGAAAACTAATCTTCTATAGCGAAAGTGGAGCCGCTAAGCAACACCAACTGTAAATATTGCATTGTTTAATATAATACCTTTCACTCCACGTTGCGTGCACACAGACTTGAACGTTCGACTTTATTCCAATTATCGTTTAACGAAAGTCAATAATTATTGAACTACTTTAAAGAAAAGCAATTAATCGGCCCGACCTGAAGCGGGCCTCGGGCCTAGTCCGGCCCGTGCAGGTCTCTAGTTAGAAGGGGACATAAGTCTCATATGCCCCTCTTTAATAATGACCCAAATCTGCAATATCTCATAGCATGGCGTTTGGGATCCCTACCTGTCTCATGTTCTCACTGACAGATGTGCCTCGTCCGGTACATTCGGCATCCACCCATAACTAATTTTGCTGAAAATGACACATATCCCCTTTTAACAATGACAAATTCAATTGTCCTCTAATCGCATGTACTTCTACAATGCTCTTTTTAAAAGCATCGTGTATTTAAATATACTGAGTGCACAAATTGTAAAATTAATCTTAAAATTACAACTTCTAAAGGTAAACCTATTTAGCTTCCAGTGGTAAACTTAATGGTGCCATAACATTTTTCCAGTAATGTCAGAAAACCAAACGTCACTTCAACCTAGCATATGAAACCAAATAAATAGCTGCTCTGCTAATCATACGTAGTTTTTTTATTTCTTGGCATTCATTTATATGAAGAAAGGCTACAACGTTTCTGAACTAAAAAGAGAGTCTTGGGAAAAATAACACGTTGTTAAGCTTCATTTTATCGTAAATGAGAGATGTAATACATAAAACTTTAACGGCAACCCTTATATAAATGATTTATCCATGGTATCCATAAACTAGAAAACAAATAATCAACTAACTAGCACTATTTGGTCTGAATTGCTTCATGCCCGAGTCCTCCTTATCCGCAGTCTTTTCAGTAACATTGAGTTTTGTGATTATAATAATGTTCAGCAATTTTTAATTGTTTTCGAAACAAAACCCATTGCCGAGTTCCTGACTTTCGTGTCTGGTGCGCGTTAAACTGTCCTCACGATGCACGATCAACCCCAAAAATTTATGGGCCACACCGGAAATCGAGTCCAGGTGCTCTCGCGCAGAAACATAAGTGACAGCCAGTTGGCTAAGCAGAAGATCGTATTGAGAATAAGTGAGATGAACCTCTCAGCCAAAGCTAAAACCGGGTCACTTCCGCAGACCTGACCCGAACATATGTGACACGGCGACCCGGTCCGAAACATGACCAGACTGACTCGGTCTGTGAACTATAAAATCAGCCGGGAATTTTTGGCGTCGTATTTATCGTCCTCAGGGTCTCCGGTCCCGGTCACCCTTGAAAGAAACACTGTTCAAACTGAAGGAATAATTTAAAAACTCTCTTCTGCCCTCCAGGACACCGGGTCAGGACGGTTCCAGAGCATAGGAACGGTGACCATGTCCAAAACATGAATTTGAACTTAGCTTTTAAGGTCTTTAAGCAACTTTGGCTCAGGCCCGATGGGTGATGATGGGATGAATTGGTGGAATGAAGAAAGTTGGAAGAAACGAAAGAGCCCCGAGAAAATCCACTCATGCGGTGTTTGTCCATCACAAAGCCCACATGGCATGATCTGGGATCGAACCGACGACCCCTAGCACCAGAAGTGAGCGTTCTAAAAATTGAGCCACCGTGGTCCAAAACTTTCCTCGAGTGACCTGTTTCAATTCTGCTCCTAGCTGGTCTAAAATGGTGTCGATATATTTCATTTACAATAACTGCTAACTAACAACAACTGGAATTATCTATGAGAAATGGAAATAGGCGGAGTGAAAATATACCACTACATCAGTATAATTCTAGTCCACGGATTTCGTCTTGTGACAGAAAACACACCTTGTTACAACCCTACTCTTCTAGTATTCTTATAGTTGATACTGTATAATCATGAAACAACTTTCTCTCCTTTGCTCTGCATATGTGGGCTGATGGGTAAGGGTGGAGCTGGGAGCATGAAAGAATACTTTTTGAACTTGGTATAATCAAAGACACTGAAAGAGAGAAACAGTGGGAATCGCTGAATTATACAATTTCACTGGAAATGTGTCTGTCAGATATGCAACCTCCAAGACAGAACCGTTTAGTGGGATGCATATACATCAAGGGTTAAAGGCTTGAACACTTTTCGGAATTTCTTACTCATCCTCCTTAGAAAATTGGAAGAAACAATATATCGACCCTGCGCCTCGAATAATCACTTTGTCACATTTTCGGCGATGATGAAATATATAGTGCTATTGGGAATTGTCCTTTATAATCTAACACAGGTATCTTCTTTTATTATTTTTTTCCTGGTGGATTTGAATTGACGGTAATTATCGCAATAAAGAGGACTTTGCGGTCCATACTCGAGTAAGACAGGACACTAAGACAACAATTGGTTAAACCGCATAATTGTATGGAAGAATTATCATAAAATAAATAAAAGAATTAACCACAGTTTATTTTAGCGTGAATTCGCATTATACTTTTGTTTTGTGTTCTTGTTTCTCTCAAGGAAGTATTAATATTTTAATACATAGGTACATTTACACAGAAACAAATATTAGTGCTGTAATTTTCTCTGAAATATCTGCTCTGTGTTTAGTAGTTTCTGCTGAATATCCTCTTTTGATACATTTTCTTTCTTTTTTACTATTGACATAGTAGCAAACCTTGGAGGTCCGGCGCAGTTCGCCATTTGAAGATCACTGATCTACAGTATTGACCAAATTATTTGACTCATTGGAAAAGTATTAACAGTAAAATGCTGTTTTGAAACCGCTCTAACTTATTTTCTGTGACCTACCACTGTAATAAACTCTATATATGTTGAAACGTAATATCTGCTTCAAAACAATCGCCTTTTTACTTTACTTTTTCGCTTTCTATTCTTTCATTTCTTGTAAAACTGTTCTTTGACGAAAGGGGTACAGAAATGCTCTAGTTGAGATTCGAGTTCTATTGAGAACATCAGCAATGATCTGAAGAGCAAAGTACATGAAACGCTCTGTAGCACCAAAATCCAGTTAATTGAACGCATTACTAAAGTGTAGCATCAAGACCCTGAATACCTGTTTGATCTAGACGCATATCAGATCGATATATCAATTTTTTTTTTTTTTTGCTCTTATCAAGGTCGAAGGTTGTCATAGTGCTAACAAAGTACTTGTGTACGTACGGAAGAGCAAATAGTCACATTTGACACTTTTCTATTAATACAAGAGCTTACTGGGGAAGTATAGTTTGTATTTCATTTTTCAATTAATGAGTCCAATAATTTGGTCAATACTGTAGTATGTGAATGCGTACTGCACTCTCTGAACCAACTGAAATGCAACAAACCGCTATATACAACAAAGTCGAGAGTTCATCCTCAAAAGCCGCTGTGAAGAACGCAGTTCATAGCAAGTTTCCAACAACATAACGACCCCTGATTGGCATAGAAATTAGCAAGCTCGCTTAATGTGCCCGTGGTCACGGGCCCAAGAACCGAGTAAGTCCATTAAATGAAATTGCTCGGAGCCAACTTGATCAAAAAAGTATAGGTACCGTCCTAACAATAACAATTCAGTGAATGTATAACAGCACAAAACCCTAATGTGACAGGTAGAGAACGTAGCGTTTTTCTCGTTGAACAAATTGTGTCTTTTATAGATTATATTTGCTTGTCTTGAAAGTTTTTGGCTCTTTGCGCGTAGCAGTTTCTCGAGCCAAAATGAGTATACATCATTAACGCCTAGACTTTCATCGTTACTACGACAATGATATTTGCACGTAGCAGTTTCTCGAGCAATATATATATACGTCATTAACGCCTGGACTTTCACCATTATTACGACAATGATATCTGCACGTAGAAGTTTCTGGAGCCAAAACGATTATACATCAATAATGCCTGGATTTTCACCGTTACTATGACAATGATATATCAGTCATATACCTGTATATGGCATGTACCTACTTAAGAACAGCAGGACTTTGACATGTTTTGCTAATATAGACAAAAGTTTTGACGCATGTCTACAACTAACTACTCTTATTGCAGAAGTAAATACTGTATATTGAAACATGCACAACATGCAGACTTGCCAAAACATGCACAACAACATGACGCAATTTCGTGGAAAATATTGTCCTGATAATTAACTAAAGAAGGGTGATATTTAAAATCACTCTTCCGTGGCAAAAAATTCCAAACCAGAAAGTCTCTCCAAGTTGTACAGTTACCTCGTTTTATCCCAGAGAGGGAAATATTTGCAATCCACTGGGAATTAATTTATTAATCCTAATTTTGGTTCAGAGATGTTACACACAAGAGGGAAATCTCTGCAAATGCAGGAAATATTTTCTAAAGACAATTCCGTCCGTAGCTGTACCAGCTCAAACACTGGTCGCAGTCTTTACTCCTGTGTTAACACACTTACAACACAGAAGTAAACGGCCATATTTGGCATTATATTTCAGTAATAATTCCACGAAGTCAAACAATTCCGTCACAACCGAATCTGGGATTAGTTTTCACATTAACATAAAACTAATTACTGTGAATATGTACTCAAATTCACAATATTATTTTAAAGAAGTATGGCATGAAATTAAAGCACAAAACGAATTTCTACCAAGAACTGCTATTCAAAAACTATTAAATGGTTACTTCTACTTTTTTAAAAAAACAACCTTATATAATTATTAAAAGAGAACATCTGCTGCAGATTACTATAGTGTATAAACGAGAACAATTCGAAAGTTATGTCCGTTACCTGACGTCTATATACTGTTTTCTAAGCCAGACATAATGTTTGTGATATTTGAGTGAATTTCTACTTCAATCGGAGTCTCGTAACGACGAACATCAAGCCACTTTTGGTGCTTAATTACTAAGCCATTAATTCATCGGCGAATGGGACCGTGATTGTCTCAACTCCACGCTTGAAGTTGATTGGTTTGTACTTGAAGCAAAGTTGGAAGCCATAAAATGCGAGAAGCTATCAATCGCAGGCCTCTACCAACTCCTTCTCTTCCTTTCCTCCCTCCCTATCCCCTGTTACATACACGCACATGGAGATAGAACGATAGAGAGAGAGAGAGAAGACATAACTAACTATGACTGGGGAAAGGGAAGGAAGAGCAACTGGAAGTGGACTAAGAGGATTGATGCTTAAGACGAAACTTTCTCCTACGTGCTAGTTCCGGATCTTCTGCTCCATTTACAATTCTATCACATCTACCTGCTCCAATCCCACTTAAACGAAACGACATTTTCTTGTGAATCTCGTCTAAATACAAAATAGGTGAACAATAAGCATGATAAATTACAAGTGCCACAAAGGAGGAAATAATATTGAAACAATTCCAAATAAACATTTTTATTTGTCAATATATGTCCTTGAACGACAAACTATAATGAAGGATCCTAAGCGCAAATAGAAAACAACAAGAAACCTGGACCCCATCAATTAATATTACAACATATACTTATTCAGTTTCATTTATTTAACTAATTTCATCTTTTAACATTTTTTAAAAAATATTAGAAGTTGAGGGTTAACCAATGGATACCTTATAATTTACGTTTTGTCACCTGAAGTTGTCTTTTCATCGAAAGGAGAATAATTGGTGGACTTTCAAGTTGAAACTACGTACAAATAAACCTAGAGGTAAATTGGACTTTTATTTTCCACCAAGTTCCAACTGGAAGGTCCTTATTTTCTCTCCTTTCACTAAAAAGACTTAACAATACTACTTTAGGTGACAAAAAGTCTAGATACGAGATATCAATGGTTAACCCTCGAAATGTTGAACTGAAAATATTCTTTCAATGCAAAACATTTCCAACATAAGAAAAAAAAAAACCTCTACAGTTACAATATAAAACCAGGGATAAATTGATAACTTTATAAGATGTTTTGGGTGAATAAAATCTCACACCTTCAACTTCTGCAATAATAAAATTATGATGGATATTTTCAGGTTAAGATTCAAATGGTTTCTACAAATAATACATAATCCTATTAATGCTCAATTAATCAATGATGATAACTACATACACCATTCAGTAATAAAAGGAATGAATAAAAAAATGGACCAATTTGTTCCAAGTAACAACTCTCAAAAACTTTCTCAACGAAAACCAATCAAATGAGTTAGTCCAGTTGTGAGGAGGAAGCTAAAATTTGAAGACGATTGTTTCGAGTTGATTACCCATCGATAGACCAAAATACCTCAAGTTTTGCAAAGTCAGCTACAATGCCTCAGTAAAACCACGTACTGGGAGATTTTAGAATCCCACAAGTTTGAGAAGACAGAAAAAGAGATAATCGTTATTCCTTTACGAGCTACAGCTTTCTAGTAGTTTCGTTTTTCTTTCTAAGGAACTAAAACTATTTCAGCCTACATCAGCTTTTTCATAGGGAAAAAAATATCTGTTGCACATCATCCTTTAATATTGAAATGTAGCCAGATTAAAAGTGAAGACAAAACCAATTAGTATTTGCATAACTGATAATATTCAGTATTTACACTCCATTCCTATAAATTTAAGATACGTAAGTGAAATCTTTTAAGGCATTTATTTAGGCCAGCATCAAAATAATTATCCCTCCCCCGCTTTAGTACATTTTACTAAAAGTGAGGTAATTTTTCTCATGAAGTTAGGCCGGTATCAAAATTATTTTTATTTTATATGAACTTCAATTTTATAACACCACTAGAATTGTAGAGCTGGTGCAACATGCTATTATCAAAGACTTCAATCAAACCTGTTCTATCCAACAAATGCATATTCCAAAACTGTGCAACAGGTAAAAAGGAATCCCCCAAACGAGGTAACGGATACTCAGAAATCCTATGCAATAAAAGTGGGTCGAAACGAGCAAGAATGGGACGACTTTCTACACATGGAACCAACAAGCAACGCAGATTTAAATCAAGAATTTCATCTGTTCGGATTGGTTGGTAAATTCGTTTAGTATTATCAAATTCTTCAATATTCTGCCCTTAGCAAAATTATCATCTGTCATTTTCTACGAATTTGAATGCAGTAGAAACAATCTGTACTCTTGAAACATCTTACTTCTTTTAAACTAAACTAGGCTGCGCAACAGTCCCATACGGACCCTGGCCTGTTAGAAGGCTGTATTACAGGGTTACGGTGTATCGCCTCTTCGCAGCCGAGTGTCTGACTTTCGTGACAACAGTCAACTACTTCTTTATTCAAGTAGCTCCCCAATTAATCCCACGATGCCGGATCAACACTGAAATTTGGAGCCCCCACCGTGTAACGTGCCCAAGATAACTCGCGCTGAAGTCGAGCGCACCAGCGACAACGCCACGCACGACGCTTACTTTCTGTAAATTTCAAAAACATCTGTTGAATACAAAGCAATATTGCTCATCGTTTACACAATATGATGAGAAGTCTTGATTCAACAGACATAAAGAATTAGTAATCTGTTGCTTATTGCTCAATATAAATAACTTTTCTGTTATTTATTATAGCTGTACCTCCGTTCTGGAATTCCAAATCAGAAAATAGAAGAAACGAGAGTTCGCAAGCTCTGTTCAAAAGAAAATTTTACGTAAATTTGAAGAGATAACTTAAAAACCACCTTATTATCAAATGGCACCACAGATCATACGTAGTTTTCCATTTACTCATTAATCACAGAAAACACATACAGTACGCCGTATTCAGAAATGTTTTTTGAATGACTTGCGCTGTACTAACAACGGAATAGCATTGTTAGTCACTCGTTAGTACCAAAGCTATTCCAGTACTAGTCACTCCAAATATGTTTCTGAATACGGCCGATGACGTATACACAATAATTAAGTATTATAAGTTACATATATGTAATTATGTCTTTACTACTTCATTAATTCGTGCTTATATTTTTTGTTTCCATTTAATAACTACTCAAGCATACCAATGTGACCAACAAAAGAAATCATTAGTTATTAACTTCAAGTTTTCGTCAACCAGTATTATAGGTACCACAGAAGAATTTAATAAATTAAAAAGTGCAATAATTTCTGCCATGTAAAAGAATAAGTACATATCCCTATTGAAGAATGCACTTTTTAAGAAACAAAAAACGCACAAGAGAATAAAATCTAGAATATTTTCAGAAAAAAATAATTCCCTTTAACAATGACACACTCAGATACATTTCCTGATATGTCATGGGCTAACCAAATGTATTTAAATCTCAACGCATCCATTTACAGTGCAGGAACTGTCACTTCACTTCACGCACTGTTCAAAGAGATTACATCCCGTGGTGTTCCAGTTCCAGTGATCTGGAAGAGCCTTTCTTCTAGTGGTTCCACTCGGCGACGGCGCTAACTCGGTCGAACACGGATTGATGGCGGTTTTACTGCTGGGTAATGACCAGTGCTCGGCGCTGTAACCTCTGCTGTGCGAGTAATTAGGCACTCTCCACCTCACACCGCGTCCAAATGAGAGATTAAACAGTTGGGCAGAGCCCAGTTAAGATCACTGCCGTCGCAAGAAGAGCCATGTCAAAAACTTCCAGGAAACAGATGGTCTTGTTCTTCTCTCAACATTCCCCTCACTCCTATCATTATCAGTAACTGAAATTCCTTTGCAAAAACACTCTTAGAAAGTTTTTCTCTTTTTGTAAGTGCTTAACACAACTCCTTTTTTTAATGCTAATAAAACGAAAACAAAGAACTATTCTTCCTACATTTTATGTCATAAATCTTTATTTTACTCGTTTGCTTCGCATGTTCTTGTCTCTCATCTCCGAACTTCCAATTACAAAAAAAAAGAAGTGTTTTTTTACATATTCCAGAGATGAAAAATAAACTGTCACTGGAACAATCCATCATTACCCGCTGCTAATGCAAGAGTGAAACCAAAAATCAATAAATGTGCACCAAAAAATCGCCTTACTGATGCCGTCCACAGTATTAACAATCAGCGCAATGCCCATGTTTATTGCATTAAAATACCCATTAAAATATTTGCAAATTACACAAGTTACAAATAATAAACAGACTTGTCAAAAATACCCATGTAAAATGCTATGAGAAAAAAACTATAATGAAAGAACAACTGAGTCAAACCAATCTTTTAAAAAATGAACTGTTTAATATTAAAAACAAATTACGGTCCATATTGCGTACATTGGAGGGCCAGAAGGCTTTCGGTCAAAAGTAGTTTCAAATGTTAAGCTTTCTAGCTTTCGAGACAAATCCGCCAGTTCTTCATTCAAGTAACTCCCAATTTGCAATACGATGCTGGGTCTATACCAATATTGCGAGTAACCATCGAAAATAAGCTTTGGGGTCGCTCGCACAGTAAGACAGAGCACGGCCATTCGGCTATATACATATTTGATATTTTTCTTTTTAAAGAAGTCCTGAAGTTCTGCAATGCACATTCCTGAACTTACTGCATAAGCAATATATAATGAATTCTCACCACAAATTCAATTTAATGTGGACTGAAAGGGCTAAGAGCTACCAAAAAAGGACGAATTTAAATTTTATTTTTAACCTTCAGACCAAGGCCAGGGTACAGTGGGGAAAGGATACTGGAAGCTAGCCGGCCAGGACATAGTTTGTAAGTACCATCCCGGTATTCGTCCAGTCCTGAGTAAAAACCCTGGAACAAAACTCAGCCAAAATAGGTGACCGCTGAGATTGCTAAGCTAACGATCTACCAACTGAGCTAAGATCGCTCGCTAGAAAAGAACGAGTTTCACTGAGCTCGAGGTGTGTGGGGGGAGGGGGGGATCACAGTGGCTCAGTTGGTAGATCGCTCACCTTTGGTGCTCGGGGTCGTCGAATCGATCCCTGCTCACGCCATGTGGTCCTTGTGGTTGACAAACACCGAATACGCGGGTTTTCTCGGTGTGCTTCCGTTTCCTCCACTTTCTTCATCCCACCAATTCATTTCATCATCATCCATACGGCCTGAGCCATAGCTGACTAAAGGGCTTAAAATATATTCAAAATTCAATTTCGAGGTGTGTGTGATTGATACCTCATGTGCATTTCCTGCATCCAACGCGTCAGAAATTCAGCATGGAGCAGCTGACATTTCCTGTAAATTTGTCCACGGAAAGGTGGTGTCGTTTAAGAAGCCGTCATGTATTCAATTTTACGTACACGTTTTGTAAAAATCCCCAATACTGTGAAATAGAATATATTTATCATAATACTATATTCAACATTGCACGGACAGGATAGTATTTTCTCGGGGGCCCGACCATTGATTTAAAATTAAATACTTAAAGAGTATATATAAAAATTTTCCTAATAATTTAATTCTTCAATTTTAAACCTCATTGTTGGAAAGACTAGATTTGGTTACCGCTTCGTCCCCTTGGCATATGTTCATTAAACAGGGACCTGTCCGTCTTAAGTAGTAATTTTATTACGACGGTACCATTTTTCTGTTCTGTAGTTGTGGTGGTGGTGGGAACAAAGATTATATTTCATAGTAGTTTGTACGAGGGAGGGAAAGAGGTAATAGGGAAGAAGGGTATGCTATTAGGATGATAATATTAGTAGGGATCTGCAACAGGTAAATTTTCATGATGAAATCGCCTGATCTTGCTTAGGACAATCAAATAGTGATCGTTTGTTGTTGCGGCGATGAACTTGCGTGTTTCGTAAACCATAAAGTTAGTATTTATGATCAACCTGACATCATGTTGGTATCACGGTAATGAAATTCAGATCTCCAATCAGTGAACCTCATTAATTAAAAAAAAGTCATAACTATTTGCTTTAAGAATAATGAGAACAACATTTTTTTTTTTTTTTCTGTATGTTAAGCCTTTATCGAGTTATGAAAAGAAACCTGCAAATTTTAACATTTTAAACATTAGAAATATATAAAGAGCACTACGAAAGTTTTGGAATGCGCGGAAACGGTGACCTGGTAAATAATCATAGTTCGAATGGCATGAAGGCTGATCATACCAACTTAGTACCAGGGATTATGCGCCGGTTATCAATTATTCTTTATCAATGGAAGTGCAAACAAGATGAATGACTAAACAAAACGTCCTACGTGCTGAAAAGTGATCACACACGGTACAGCGATTTTCATGTTACAAAAAATAGTCTTGAGCAGGAGTCTTCAAATGCGGACTTCGATCCGGATCCGGACCCCGAAGCCTTTTTTTTTTTCGGACATCTACGGTTTGATACGACGTCAAGAGTATATATATAATTTTATGCATATTAAAAAAAGAACTTAGCAACAACTACTAAATATATAATCCGGACCGAGGGAAAATTAATTGAAGACCTCTGGACCTCTGGTCTTGAGGGTGACCATCACTTAGGACGACCAGCTCCGTCGGTCACTGAGAGAACATTGCACTTATGCAAAAGATGTTGAAGCATGGTAGGCGTTAAACCAACAAACAATTGGGGAACATCTTACACAGTCCTGAACATGCAATAAACGCAATTTTGTATAGGCGTCTAAATACAAAGTTAGCTCATTGTAGGTGACACATTCCCTAACGGAGGAATTGAAGACGCGTCGAGTTAATTGATACTGAAAAAAGTTGAAGAAATTTGAGAATTGAAATTTTCGTGTATAATGAACAACGTCGTTACAGGTGACGAAACCATGCCTTATTATCACGATGTTTCCACAAAGACCTGGAAACGGTGTAGACTATTGAAGATGAGGCTATTGATAGTGACAGTGCAGAAATGCATGCCGGTGAACAAGAGTATGACCGGTGTGTTCTTGACCGTTCGTAGCATCATGGAGCGCATGGTGTTGAAGATGCCGCCGCTGAAGTAAATTACCAGGGCCCACAGGGCCACCAAGCTGGACTTCTGGCCACTAAGGCCACTTTCGTCCTAAGAATTATTTTTATTTGTTTGGATTTATACATTATGTGGGATGTACACGAATCGAACTCATAACCCGAACACCAGGCACCCCCCCCCCAAAAAGTCAGTTAAACCATTTTGTATAATAATCAACTATTTGAATTGCTCCTAATAAAAGTTGTTTGGGAATGGTAATTTATTATTTGATGTAAATATAGTTAGGATCAGGGAAGTGGATCAGGAATTACGATGTTATTCACACAGGATTTCTTCTTCTTCTTCTTCTTTTGTGGTTTGTACTTCTTTTGCATTTGTTGTACACTTCCTTTAAGTAATGTTGCGCAATACCAGTCACAGTTAAGTAGTAAACCGAGCAGTGCTTGCTCCACCCCCTTGAGATGCTTAAAATCTCCGTGCACAGACCGGACTCAACAAATTATTCCGGGACCATGATAATGATTATGATACTAAGAGTGTCAAATATTGAAACTCTACGAGACCCAAATTGCTTAAGAGGTCTCCCTACAGCCCTGACCTTGCACGGTGAGACATTCCCCTCCTCCCTCACAACAAACTGAAGGGAAAGTGATTTTAAGCTAATGATGTACTTTTGGTGATTGTAAGCTAATGATCTACTTTTGGTGGCACGGGATGAAGAGTGTACCCAGGTTCCAGCAGAAATGTCCAGATCCTAATTCGCTTAATGGTATCGTCATATTGGGAGCAGAGCTTAAACGGGTTACCGGGTCAAGTTTTGGATCGAGTTTGTGCTTGAGACCCGATGATTCGGAGAGCAAAGAAGAGTTTTAAAATTATTTCCTTACGTTTGAACAGTTCATTTTAGTTTACCGGGATCGGAGGTGTTACCCCTAGAACACAAAAATTACGAGGCCGAAAATGTCCAGTTCAATATTGTTCTCATACCGGATAACTTATGTTCGGGTCAGGCCACGTGACCGAAAGTGACCCGGTTTCAACCCTGATGAGCACAACGTAAATTGATAGAGGCATTCCAAATGTTTCGTACTGCCCACTATCACTCTGGTCTCTTTTATTAACAGCAGTCAGTATAAAAATTAAGTTCGATTTTTGTAAAAAATTACTTATGGTTATTGACTTTTGAAAACGAGCTATTGAATCGAACTATTTCAACATTGGCTTCGCTTTGTTATGCGACCCGGTGTGCAATTACATATTATTGAAGGATGAAAGTAAATTTTCGGAATGCAATGGACACTTAAATTAAAACTGATTTAAAATCTTAATATGCCTGAAATATTGAGGGTATTCATGAAGAAAAAAAAAAAATCGGAATTCGTTCAGTCACTTTAAAATCATAGGTAAGCATTGACTGACATTTAGCCTAACTCACTCTACAGCTTACCGAACTCGCAAGTTCATTGCCGCAGTAATAAAAGTTCGGAACTACATTCTATCCTTTGACGTTTAGCCAGGAAGGTAAAACTTAATATAACAGTTTAGATCTAGAAAAAGCTAAATTACTTTATATTTCCGGTTGAAAATAGACGAGCTTGAAGCAACTACCCCTTAAAAAGGCAAGAAGTTTATCAGTCGATTGAAAATTGAGTGAGTGCATTTGTAGCAAGACGAGATTGCAAGGCTCCAGATAAATCAAAGTCGATAAAACTTTATTTTGTATGGGTCATCTTTTGTAACTTCAGCCCGTCACGATTACATGAGTGCAATGCTTGTTGAAATCGACTAACATCAATGACCTACACGAGATTCGAACCCACGACCTTGAAAACGCTTGTCCAACGCCTCAACACCACACGACTACCTCGGTCGGCAAACCGCGGTCGACACCACTGATTTCAAATCTGAAGTATTTTTCTAATTCTCTAATTGTCATCAACGATTTGCTAGGCTAAAGCATTCAAATGGAAGAAGCTAACTCAATGAGAAAGAACCTGCCAGTTCTACCCCAACCAAATTAAAAACACTCAATAAATCCAGATCTTTAGAAACTTAAAATCTGTAATTAGTTCTTTTTTCTTTACCTGCTGAGTAGATAGCCTCAAGTCGCGAAATGGCTGAAACAAATGCAATGCAAATTATTTGCCAGGTGGCGCGTGACCAGATAAATATTATAAATATTAAGGTTGCTCAAGTGAAATCGATGAGATGAGAGGCACTAGACTGCATTATAGACAAAGAAACATTTAGAAAAGTACAATATTTTTTTGGAATATGTTGGGTTCTACTATCAATGCACAGAACAAGACCAATTCAATATTTTTTACTTAAGTACATGGAGATAGTAAATTACAGCTACTCCAATTAATTATAAAGGCTAAGACTGTCTTTTATAGAAATCCTATGTTAAAGATCATGATATATTTTCAGTAATTAACTGAAGTTGATCTTAATTACCATTCTTAATTACTCTGCATCCCCCAAGGAATGTTAAGTACAGCTAATTAGGACTAGAGTTAATCGTCCACTTTGCTTCATTATTGCGATTCAACGTACTCACATACCATCAGCAAGGCCATAGCCATTTATGGGAACGTTATCTGTAAACTAGATCGCATTCTGGTACAATCAAATGTCAATGCTTACTGTATGTGCTCTATGCACATCGTAAATAAAAGAAAGATAAAATAAACTCCATAGTTAAACTACAGTATACTATTAAAAACAGCATCAAAATATTATAGTGACCCAAACGATACTTATAAATTGTAATATTTAATACAAGATGATAATAAACTATAATACATTAAAATTTAAATCAGCTTTTGTGTGTTTCAACCAAACCAGGTGCTGAATATTTGTTTGAGAGCTGTTTGTCAAAATACAGTGAGAATACGGTCGAAATTATAAATATTGTCAACCATGACATTTATTGTACGAAAAAGATTACTCTTAATAAACTTTAAACTCTCACATCAATAGTAACATTCAATGCAGTGATTAGAGAAGTGAGCTGAAACAGAACCCATACACGTGATCCAGTGCTTATCTTTGCGGATTTCGAAACGGTACTGGAGAGTCAAGCACTCTGCTGGCCATTCTAACTAACGTTTTCCACTTTCCTCACATCGCCCGGCGACTACCGCGATGGTAACTACACTAAGGATCCTGTCGCGGTAAAGCGATAGAAAGAGAGACGGTTAATAGACTTGGACCACAAAAATAAATAAATTAATTAAAACGAATTAGTCAAATTCTGGCAACAAATAAAAAGTTCAACGATTACAACGGAGTTACACATTTTTTTTCGATGATGCACTCGTATTCCCATGTTGTACCTTTAAAGTTAAAACGTATTATCGATACCAGAATTTGAGATTACTATCCAAATATTAAAACGAAGTTTCGTTGGGCAGCAGCATATACTTAATGGCGATGGGATTACTACCAACATAAACATAACGAAGAAAAATGTTTATACTCCGTCCGTTTCAATATAAGAAAAGGCTTAAGACAAGCAGAACAAGGGCGCGGACACTGAGTGTTGCGATGGGGTAATGTGTAAACGCCCACCCACCGCACGGACTTACATATTATTAACGTACTGTAGGGCGTTAAATCATTATAACCTATTGAAGAAGCTCAGCATGAGTGGTGAATCACGTAGCCATCCGCAATGGTGCTTCAGTTGAAGTCCAGGAAGAACTATAACCCTATTAAAAACTGAAGAGAAAGTCGAAGACGTGAGGGACATGACAGATGGAAACAAAAACAACCGACCACACGGTAGCCCATTATAAGCATTAAATCGTAAACTTTGGTAAACTTTATTTTTTATATGGGCCAGTCTAGTAACTTTGGACTTCGGCCCGTCACAATTCGCCTTTAGCTGTTAAGTGTTAAAATCCACACCCATGTACCTGTCGGGACTCGAACCCGGGACCTTCGAGCCGATGGCCTACCGCCGCAGACCGCTCGGCCACCCAACCGGCAATCATTAAATCGTCACTAATACAAAATGAATATCTAGTTAAGTTATACTGATCGACAATGTTATTCTAGCAATTTAGCAAAAGTTTCCGTCGAGTTGGACGAAGAAAACGACTGATATCCAACAGAATCCACTGTTCCGGTTATGACCCTGGACTTTCTCTGGAATCAGGAAAATAGATGGAATATTGTTTACAAAAGGCAACCAACCAGCAGCTCAGAATTAGGAATTTTTGGATGTTCTCGAATTTTTGGATTAGGGATGTTCTGAATCTTTGATTTATTAATACTATCCAGTCCTTTTGAGAAACTCGGACTTTAAGTTTTCTTCATTTCGCAGCAGTCTACTACGATGCAGCAACGGAGCAATGATACAAAATACATCACATGAAAAAAGACCAGCTATGGTGTCAAGGTTCATTGCCTGTATCTCTTTAATGCAAACCTGAGACTACAGAAACATCATAACTATCACTAGACGAATGAGGAGTTCGCATTCACATGTTGTAGCATATCTATCATATTTTGGAACACAATAAATTACATAATAGTCTACTATCCGTGGTGAAACTGTCGTGAAGATCCAGAATCGGCGCTACAGTTAAGTTCGCTGATTTCGAATCAACAGGAAGACGGTGGCGAAGATCTCAATCCTGCTAACGCCGGCCATGCTGACTGACGTTCTCCAGCGTGTTCTTGAGTTGCACTTCGCAAACTACGATGACGCCTAGAAACGACCCTGGCCACTACGTTTTGAATCCATTCCAAGAAGGTGTGCTAGCCGAGAGAAGTCATCCCTCATACATGCAATGTGTTCGAGCCGTAAATGTCCGCAGAGAAAACATTTCAAGCAAATAAGTAAATACCAGCTAAACGAATGGTTTCTTCAACATCGTTTACAACTGATACAATTTGATTTTCAATTAATGCTCTAAGATTAACGGGAAAATGATAAATTCCTGTCCATAGAGAGCTTCAATTGTGCTTCAATAGAGAGATTCAATTTATTAATCACAGAGATATGAAACCATTTTCCTTATACGTACTAGTAAAATATCTGGCCCAAGAGGGAATATTCAAACAAACAAAAAAACAATTGAAACCAACTGAAAATATAAAAACTGTTGTCAGATTTTTTTCGAAAATTATTCCCCTGCACATTAAACTCATATTATATTCCACCCTAATGGTACACGTGCTTTCTTCCGCATTTACCTACATTTACAAGCAAAAGCATTATAACACCTGGCAATATTCTCATTAACAGTGGAATGTCAATTCCGTCCCTTCTCCTATTCAACACGCATTCTAATAACCCAGACAGTTCCCCGCCTACACTCCATTTACGAACTGCTTCAGCCGCCAATATTTATTTGTAAAACTGTTACCCATTAATAACCTCAACGAAGGTAACCTGAAACTGTTTTTCAAAGTGAACCAATCTACAGAGAGCGCGTAATTGGACAAACAATTTCTAAAAAGTGATTCCCTTCACTATCTCCAGCTCCTAAATTGCCCCCTAGTGAAGAATGTATCTTCGTATAAACCTGGTAGTTATAGGTTTGATGACGAGATATATGTGTCTCTGCAGGCCATTAATCTACATAACTTCGAAACATCTGCTGCGCCAAAACGTTTCATTTACAAGTAATTACGGTCATTGCCATAACGCAGAATAACGCTGATTACATCAACGGTGATTGCAATACAAGAGAAATATGCCTAAAAACCATAAAAATAATCAATATTAATATTTATCAATAAGTTATTAAATCAGTAAATAATGTATATAATTTAATTTGTCCCTTCCACTGTTATATTGACCTATTAAGACGTTTATTTAGCGTGTATCTCAAGCTATCATATCAACTGAACTGAATATAATTCACAGACAACTAAAATTAATAACATTTTCCTGTGTTTGCTTCAACCATTAGGTTTGTTTCTGGTAGAAACGGAATAAGACAAGAGTCAGATCTTCAAAAGACGGTACAAAGAAATAAACACTAAAATCTACGCAATCGTATTAACAGACTAGGATATAAACTTTATTGCAAATGCTTTCTTTGTTGTCCAACAGACATCATATTTTGTATTTCACATTTTTATAAAAAGAAACATACATCTTATTACTAATATGCTCCTTTTCGGGTACTGGGTCAAAAGTCCTGGCGGGTCATGAGCAGGAGGGGGTGGGGCCGCAGGGGCTCGACCATGCCTTCTGTTAAATTTATATTCGTTCCGAGTCCGTTGTTAAAATTGCTCGCGACGAAAGACCAATAAAATGAACATACTTTTTGGCATTCAATGACTTCTGAAAGAACTTGCGAGCCATTGTTGTTTAAAAGCACACGTCATGGGTCAAGTTTTCATTAATCCATACCAACACTCATAGGAAGTACTCGAAAAGCGCGGCAACTGCTAACTGCATGTGACACATAAGTATAGCAATTACTTAACTTTTTAAAACTTTGTTCATTTTGCTTTTGAATGCATCTTTGGACATAGAGACCACCTCCACCAAACATTTCAGATGTTGCACCCTGCTTTCCTTAAAGTTTACAGTTCGAAGATTGACTCGAATTCTTCATCTACTGTAAAAGATGGTACGAATTTTGATCCTTACAGCCGGCGTTAAACAAGAGTCCGTTGCTTTCTGACCACAAGTTCTTCGAGCTTTTCCATTGAGAAACAAACATACTGGAAGAGATCACAATCTACGTTTGCTTATTTTAACACTTTCAGCAATAACATATATACGCTTGTAACACCTGACTGAGTGAAAACCGATGCTGTGTCGATTGGAGTAGGCAACACAGCCAATCTGCCAAGACATGCGAAGGAGCAAGGGATTCTCGACCTTGCCTCGATTTTCCATTCCCATAATTATGTGACAACAGCGCAATTTCTCTCGCTCACCAATTAATTTGGTGGCCGCGACTATAAATGAGCCGTTCAGTTTCATAACGGGCCAAGCCCATTTTTGTTCAAAGTGGGTAAATGGATCTAAAAGTGGTAATCTTTCAGCTGACAAATGAGATTAAACCTAGTTCAACCTGCTGTAGGTAGATCGCACCATCTTTCTTGGCAACTCAGGAATGTGCTGGATTGTTCAGTTGTTAAGCGGGTCATGTCCAAGTGGAAAACTTCCCCGTACCGTCTTACACTATTTGGATCAAAGAAAACGGACGTAAACAACGTAACTCAATGTTCTGTGAATGTTTGTGTGGCATTTTCTGTGGTAAATGACGTTTTCACACAATGAATGCAACCACGTAAGGTGAGTAGTCCGATTTTTCTGACTTGGACCTAGACTTTTCTCCTGCATCATCAGCGGAAGATTCATATACGGTGATTTAAAATTTTCGGTTTCTGGCCACAGTCACCTTCCCAATGGCGCTGACTTTGGAGTCACTGAACGCTACGCCAAGAAAGAATCCTTAATCTATGACCCATAAGGTGGGTGTCGTATCATAGAAAATTGTCAGCCTACCCCCAGAAAGTACAAGCTAACGCGGATGAAAAGAGATGAATTTTTGTCAACTTTGCCTCTAGAAAAAGCTATAGTCAACCGCAAAACACAATTTATGAAACAACTATGACTGTGACTCAAAATACGATGGATCAGACTGAACAAATCTGACCCGATCACTATCTTCTTCAAGGATACTCTGAACGAAGAAGTTTCTTTTAAGGCACTCACAATAGGGAGGCGTTTGAAGAGAATGGGAAAAACAGAGGATTTTCTGCGACTTGGAAACATTGGCCAACCCCTGCTTTATGAAGAGGACCGGAAGGTAACCTTAGCAAAAAAAAGAAAAAAAGAAAAGAGAAATGCAAAGTTTATTTAAGTTTATTCCGCCAAACAAACTTTTTTTTTTTTTAAACAGATTGTCTAGTGGCCCTAGAAGGCAATGAAATCAACGTGATCACGATGACGACGAAGATGACTATAACGACGAAAATGAGTTTATGGATGAAAACTTCTAATTGTGAAAGTTTCTTTTAACTGACAGCCATAAACTATGATAAGACATAGTCATGTTTTGAACCTAGGTAATGTTAGCTATTTTTTAATACTAACTGTAAGTAGTTTTTCCTTCGTGTTTTTTTTTTTTTTTTTTCAATTTTTATAATAATACAAATGTGATATTAACTAAATGTACCTAGATACGACTATTTTTTTTTAGGATGGTAACTAATATTTACGACTTGTGTAATGTTTGAGCAAAACTAGGTACTTATCCTCATAGTCTATTTAGGTGATTTGTCCTCGTGTTCTATTTTGGCGATTTTTCCTATTTTGTTTTGAACTGTAAGCAATGTTTTCCAATGAAACCAATCTTTGTGCAATGTATTATTCCTTTTTTCTCTCCTAAAATCCAAACAGAGCCGCCGAAGCTCAGTGGTAGAGCGTTCACGTAGCATTCGGGAAGTCGTGCGTTTGATCCCAGCGGCGGACCATCCTGACTGAGGTTTTCCCTCAGTCACACCAGGCAAATGCCGGGATTGCACATTCAACATATGCCCTGGCTGACACCTTCCCGAATCCTATCCCCTCCCCTATCCAGGCCTAGACCTTACATTTCTAAATCCAAAAATATAATTCAAAATTCAATTCCTAAAATCCAAATTTATTTAGTTGTGCGCTGTTTTCAAACCAGATTGTTTTAATATCTTCATCTTAAAAATTGGAAAGACAATTTTTGATCACGTGAAAAAATATGTTCATATCAATCAAAATACTTTATTTTTGTCCCCTTTACATATGGACAGGGAGCTAGCTGGAACATGAAAAATTCATTCATAAGGTATAACATGGTTTACCCCTCCATCTGCTGTGGGTCGACAGCTAACATGAAAATTACTTTGTCTTCCACGTCAGACCGGGGGCATTTGGCCAGTATAGCTCCCCGAAATTTTGAAAAAGGGCCAAAATTTACGTCATAAGGTACATGAAAAAACTCAACGGGGTTTCATGTGGACGGACACCCGAAACCAAAAAGTGATTCGTAAGACAAGATTTTAGGGGGGCCTTAGGGCGCTAAGACAAGTTTGAAATTTCGGAAAAAAATTAAAAAATAACGTCATAAGGTACATGAAGAATTCCTGCGCCCGTTTGCTCGTTTCCATGTACCATTCATGAAAATACTTGATAAGACACAAATATTTGGGGCAAAATTATTTTATGGCTCAATCCAAGTTAATTTTCCCGCCATTTTCTTTTTACGTTAATTACTCAAATTTCAGTGCAGAGAAAAAAATTAACTTTTACGCACCAAAGTTCATTTCGTCCTTCAATAATGGGTACAATTACTTTTAATTAAATGCTAGTAGTAATTGCAGGGTTGAGTGCAGACACTGTTGGGACATTATTCATCTGTCCCAAAATTGTCTGCACACAATCCTGAGTTTACTGTTAAATATTTGATTAAAACTAATTGTACTTATTATTGAAAGACGACACAAACTTTTGTCCGTGAAAATGAATTTCTATTTTTCAGTATTGAAATTTCAATAATTAACGTAAAACAAAAATGGCGGGAAAACCCACTTGGATTCAGCCTTATGACGACATTATTTTAAAGGACTAAAATTTACGAAATAAAGTACATAAAAAAATACAGCAAGGTTTACTGTGGAAGTTATTTCCTGTACATCTAAAGAAAAAGACTACGAGATTAAAATGCGTCGACTCACTAAAATGCATCGACTCTGCGTTGTATGAAAAATATGTAAATGAAATAATGAAGTTAATGTATTTTGACAAGATTGACACAGAGTAAATACTATACATTGTCAGAAAGCGATGGGCAAATGGTGCTTTCCCTTTATGTATACAGTTCAAGTCAAAAGAAAACGACCCTGTCGCCATATGTTTTCAATAGGATTTAAGGTCGTTCAGTTTTGATCGCGACTATATCCAGTAATAACAGAAAAGTCACAATGGTACTGTTTTTTACATATTAATTGTTTGTTAGTTTGTTACATACATAGTAGACCACTATCATCATCATAATCATCAATGTTAGTTGATAATCCCTGTTTGGAGATAATCTTAAGTATACAACTGAATTATTGTTACCAAAAATATTATTGCTTTGTTTTTTTTAATTTATTTTACGCCCTTTAGGCATCTCAGGTTCAGGGTGGGGGAGAAGATTTTGGAATTTAGTCGTCCAGGACCTAGTTAGTAAGTACTATCCCGATATTTACCTGATGTGATTCAGGAGAAACCCTAGAAAAGTCTCAGTCACGCGATAGGCGGCTGCTGGGGTCGTTTCGAAGGCCTGGTTGCTAACCAACGCTCTACGAACTGAGCCACTTGCTATTATTGGTTTATTATTTATTGGTGTTTCAATATCTCCTTGTGGCGGTTTCATAAAATAAATATCTTATGTAATTTCTTTTTCTTTATTTATCAAGACAAGAATATATAATGCACTATAATGGCATAATTCTTTGCAAAGTATAAATATGCACAATAACGTAATATTTTTTCCATTAAAAACAAAAGATAACACACAATTGTGGTATTCTAAGTTAGATAGCATATGATAAATGCTCAATAAATATCATTATCATTGACTTCAGATGATTTGCGATTTTGGAAAAGACTGGAAGCCACTGGTCTATGATGTTCCTTTGGTCAAATCAGATAGACACGCCAATTCTGGTTCAAGCTGGTCCGACCAGCAGCACGCTGGACACACATACAGTCAGGCAAGCCAGAGTTTGAGGTTTAAATAAAGATGATGGTCAAAACGTATGTGCAATCTTGTTATGATGCCAGAGCACTATAAAAAGGAAACAATACTTCTTAACTACGAATAACATCTCTGAGCAAATTCAACAACCAAGACTAGGAGCCACGCTTGCTCCCAAAATTGAAAATAAAATGAAAAAAGATAAAATGAAGAGAAAAAGAGATTTCTTTATCAATGTGATTTGTATCGAGTGAAGTTCCACCCAAAAAGATAACAGAATCAAGCTCTCACGCTATATAGCGTGCTGACGAATTGTATTCAAACCCAAATAACAACAACGGACGAGAAGGCATGGAAAAGAAAGCAAGAAAAAAGAAAAGAAACGGGAGGTGGTTAGGAAAGTATAAAAAGAAATTTACTGATTAAATATCAAAGGTTGTCAATTCAACACAATTGAGTTCCCACAGTTCGCTTTAAATAAATTCTGGCTAACTTCATATATCAACAAAATTAAGATGCTCTAGAAACGTGCCTTTATCCAAGAAGACTACACGAAAGAAGTTTATACATGTAATATTCAAAGTATCGTACAGTTTACTATTCTTCACTATTCTCTTGAGCAACGCTTGTCTTGATTCCTTTATTGAATTACATTTACAAAGACATTTTACTACTTTTCATTTGTAGTTCAAATACCCTTTCAGAAATAAATTACAATATCAAAAAATAATACACACGTGATTATTATTTCCTTAACATATCAATCATTGGATTGGTGCGAACGAAATGTTCGCCCGAGGTGCGTCATGTCCAAAGGCCAAAAAATGAAAGCTACATTACATGGATAATCAAAGTCGCCGTCTGCATCCACACACCGTTCCATCACCCAGCCAACGATTGGATTCCGTGGCGAAAGAAGTCTGGAGTCTGCGATGCGAAGAAATCCTCAATTGCATGTTGCACCACCCGATCATCAAGTAAGGGCTTCTCTGCCAAGGAGTGATCGAGATGCCGGAAGAGGTGCTAGTTACTGGGAGAGAGATCAGGGGAATAAGGCGGGTGAGGAACTGTTTCATACTACAACTCACAGAGAGCCTGCACCGTTCTTTGCGCGACGTGTGGACGGGTAATGTAATGCAACATTAGGACACTATGTCTGTTGACCAGTGGACAAGTACTTGCGAACAAGTTTGCAACGAATTTCATGGAGTTGAGCACTGTAACCATTTACAGTGATGGTTTCACCTGTTAATCTCAGGACGAAAGTGGCCTAAGATGGCCAGAAGTTCCCGCCTGGTGGCCCTGCGGGCCAGGTATTTTACTTTAATGCCCTGACCTGAGAAAGACATGATGGATCACTCACACCAAAACCCACCATATCAGCAATATTATCTTCCGTGGGTGGAGAGCTGGTTTAGGACACCGTCGTGGACGTTGATCACGATCCAACCATTGTCTTGACCATTTACGATTCTCATAGCACATCGATTTTTCATCTTAAGTGGTAATTCGATGCAGGAAATCTTCCTGGTAATTCCTTACACTCAGAGAACTGCACACCTCAAGAGATAATTCTTGTTGTCCGGTGTCAACTTATGTGGCACCCATGAGTTCAAATTTTTCACCTTACCGATCGCAAGAAGCCGCAGACCGACAGTGGTATGGTGTATGCCTAACTCGCCTGCAATGGCATGAACACTTTTCCGAGGGTTCGCTTCCACGGTGTTCCTGAGCAGTTCATCGGAACATGATGCTGGTCAGTGCCCACGGGGCTCATTTTGCAATGCTGTGTCACCGGAAAGAAATTTGACAAAGCAACGACGAATGGTGCGTTCACTCGCCATTCCTGTCCACATACACTGTTAATGTTTCTTGTGGCTTGCTGTGCAGAATGTTCCAGTTTAAATTCATAAAGAAAAATCACTCCCAATTGTATGTTCTTCATCGTGCACTTTCATACGACCCTTGTTGATAAACAGTTGTCTTCTAACTGTCTGGATAACCCAGTCTGTTTGCTGGACTTATACAGTGTTTGTGACGTTAGGCGCGGGGCCTCAGTAGATCCCTGTGTTGTGTTCCTGAGGTGCATTTCCCACACTTCATTCGCACCAACCCAACACTTTCACCGACAACATACGAAAGTACAATGAGAGAGAGATACTTAGTCCAGCCGTAATAACAAAACAGATCTTACATTCCAAAGTAGATTATATACGAAAATGCATGTGCAACATCTTTAGAATGAGCTTGTCGTTAAAGGTATCATTATTTCCTAGGAGAGTAGGGCAATAGTAACATTATAGTGAAGGTTATCTACATTCTAATATCAGAGCATCATGCCACGATGTTCCATCCAGTCTAGACTACAGTAAGCAATAATGTGGTTGAGAGCGATGCATAACATATTGTTCCACAGACTGATGGTGGGTTTCCCCAATCTTCGTTAGACTTCAACGAGCCGTTAAATAATTTTAAGTGATTTAAAATGCATTACGTTCCTTGGTTTTTGTGCGTCAGACAGTAACAGGAACAGATTGCTTCTGGACGCTGTGACGGACGCTCCTGCCTTGGTCATTTGGATTATTGCTGTTTTTGCTGTTCCTTGGCAAGAAAATGGAAGAATTTGAATATTTTCAAGAAGATGAAACTATCCTCGTGCGACGAAGAGCTCGCCATCAGAGACAGCTTCTGCGAGAAACTAGCGCGAAATCGACTTCTGCAAATAAAGAAGCTTCTTCCCTGCCTGACATGAACACCGCTTCTACACAATCTATTACTTTTCAATCCACACCCGGTGACTCATAAGCCATGGATGTTAAAGGATTTCAAATCTGCCAAACCTCAAAATCTTACTTACAAACCATCTGGCATCCCGATTGCCAATAAATTTCATGTTCTAGATCCCGCATCTTCTGACAATTCTGATACTGTTAATAACAGATCTCTTTCAAAATATCCACCTAAGCCTCCGGCAATTTACATTTTTGGAGTTGCAAATAAGTATAACTTCACCCGTACTCTCTCAGCCACATGTTCTGTTCAGCCTAAAGTACATCACACAAAAGATCATATTCGCTTTCAATTGGATAATCAAGCAGATTTTGACAAATTCACTGCCTATTGTCATCAAACAAACATTAAATTTGCTATAGATATATTTAAAAGGGATAGGCCTAATAAAATTGTAATTCAAAAATTTCCAAATGACACTTCTACTGCTGATATACAGCATGAATTAACTGCACCGAACTTTCCGGTTCTTTCTGTTTGTCAAATGTATCGTCGAGATCCAATTACATTACACAAAACTAATTTGCCTTTATTCTAGTAACTCTTAGCAAAACCTTCAATCTACAAGAACTGTACAACCTGAACTACCTCTGTTATTATCAAATTTCTATTGAACCCTACAAAACTAAAAGCTTCTTACAATGTTATCGTTGTCAGAGATTCTGCCACTCACAGAACAGCCGTTATATTGATCCTCGTTGCGTAAAATGCGCGGGATCTCACCTCACCACAGAATGTCAAAAGAAAACCTGATCTGACCCTGCACTCTGTGCAAACTGCGGTAAAAGTCATCCAGCCAATTATAGTGGCTGCGCCACTTTTTTTTCATGCAAAAAGATATATCCCCTGGAGCTGTTCTTACCCAAGATACCACACCGAAGTCATTGACATCTCCTAAACTTTCAAAAACCAATGCTAGCAATGCTTCTAATAATCAATCTACCATCAAGCCTGATTCTCCAACCTTTTTATCCATACTTCAAGGACTGCTCCTACCTCTGATCGAAAATTTGAAGGCAAAACTTAAGTCTGGACTTAGTAAATTACCACATATTCACGACACATCCACTCTCATTGTGGCAATTATTCAACTCATCATTAGCCTCTTTCAGAAGAGCTCCCCTTAAAACATAAACTCTCACATCTCATGAAATTTCTTACAATTTCTTATATCTAAACATCCTGCAAGCCTAGTTAAATGTCATCGGACGGCCAACCAGTGCAACATCTGACTTTCAACACCTACTTCCCATCTAATTTACTGCTTTCAGGGTAGCGACAGTTGCTCCCTCTCATTTCCAATACATTCTTAAACTCCGCCATCTTCACCTCATACTGAAGGCACGGGTTTCCTGGACGAAGCCCGAAACTTCCAAATGCATCCGTCAAGTACATCTTCCTCCTCCTTGCGTTCCTTAAGTAACTATTCTTGGATCCACCACATTGTAATCAATGTAATGCAGTTTTAAGTATTTGTCACATGCTTTTAGAATGTCGTGGATGCGATCATCTCAGACAACCTTATAACACCCCCAATGACACGGCGTCAGTTCTAAAGGGGTGATTGTAATGTGCTCGAAAGAGTTTGTATATGTATATTCGAGAGGGAGATGTCTCAACGTCTATTTGAGATGATTATGTCCATCAGCCCTTAAGTTTTATCTTGTAATTTTATATTGTGAAGGCCTATATACAGCCTTTTCGTTTTTAATTTGTTACACTAAAGATCCTATACATATCTGTTTTTTTATTTATTTAACTACTGGTCCAGAACTTTTGATTATTTCTTAATACGTTTACATTGATGTTTTTAACATTCAAGTTTAGAAGTGACTTCCCGTATTGGGACGGGCGTTAAGCTATACAGCTGCTACCGCCCGTACAATTTATTGTATCTCAACTAATTATTCAAAGGTTGGTGAAACGCACCATGAATGTTCCACATAACTACATTCATAACAATCTGAAATTTCGTAAATATAGTAATTCAAGAGATTCGAAATTTTATCCTGTATTTCTTACCAACCCTTAAGAATTCTGATTAATTTTGCAAATACATAAAGCTTACTAAATTAAATTTTTAACAAGCATAAAGTCCAACACTTACCCCCGGTGTTATGAGCAAAAGAGTCAACCAACTCACACTCTTAAAACGACTCTTACCTGAAAACAAAAAGAAAAACGGAAATTTACTTTTAAATGCGGATGTAATTGATCACTTGTACAATTTTTCATTGCTACAGAGATACTTGTATGTGAACCGACCATGTCTAAATGAAATTACTGGAAACTTTATGAAATGTCCTGACTATTCCAAACTGTAAATGTACAAGAAATACAACACGTGTTCGTCGTTCTCCCTTTCATATAACGCCCTCCGTTCAAGTTTCGGAAACAGATCTCCAGAGGCAGCTATTTCTAACGCTCATTCGTTCTCTCTGGTCACAGACAAATTTCCCAACCTTGAGAATTTTATGTGAATGTCAGCTCCAATCGACAAACTATTTAATTCTTCTGCCGTTTCTACTTCCACCTAGTCTCGAGTAATTCATCCTTGTCTTTACCTCCGCAGCCATTTCTACTTTAAAATATTGCTAATTCTATATATATATACGCAAGTAACTGTATTATAAATTGTACAAAGGCTTGCATGCAATCAAATGAAAAAAAAAACTTGCGCAATATTATGCTTCTCTACCTTCTGTCCTGCAGGACATCATAACCAAATAACCAGTGTGTATTTGTTCATTAAGACTAATTTCCAAGAATTCGACGTCAGGTCTTATGCTTTGATACTGCTGTCTATTCCACTCACAATACAAACTTCATTCCACAATACTTAATCATAATTTCCCGTAAACGATGAAAGAATATTATTATACTCCCAATCATGCAACTTTTACCTCAACAAATGTTCTATACATAGCACAACTATGACTGATTCACGACTGAGCTCTGACTTTGAAGGCATATTTTACACGATTGGTTGTATCCTTGTAGTTGTATTGTGTACTATTTTGAAAGCCAGATTATTCCTCGTTACCCATGGAAAAACACGATTTAATAGCATAAGGGCAAGAAACGGGAACAAAATTCCTACTTTTAAGCACATCTCAACGAAAATTTAATTATTATCCTAGGGGGAAAAAATACCAATCTTTACATTGTACGATAAAAATTGTGGCTTAAATAACTGAGCATGTCCTTAAGATATCATTCTAGAATAACATTAATATACAAAACCGCAAATAATGTGCTCTTAGTGAAAAAGTGACACTGGTTTTATTATTTGTGAACTGCCACAGATGCGTCATTGATTGACTGAATTGTTCCTAACGTCCTTAACGAGCTGGTAAGCTTCTAAGGACGGGATCTACAGTTTAACATGGACTCCGAAACACTTGTCTCCCCACCGAGAATCGAACTCGGGATCCCTTGATTACACGGCAGCAAGCGTTACAGATGCGAGTCATACGTACTATTCACACAGTTCAGTAATTAAATATAAAATGCTAAGTATTACAAAGGATTTCTTTCTCAACAATAGAAAATATTCTTATTAATTGAATTCATAATTGGATACATTTTGATATAAGAGAAAAAATACGGCACATTGAAAGCATAGTGAAATGAAATCTAATTATCATCTCCAGACGAATTTTAGTAATAACGGAGGGATTGTTTATTAATTTTCGATTAAACTAAAAATGCTACTCTAACGACTTTATACTAATATAAATACCCAAGCATAGTGTGTGATTAAGTTACACACGCATATTCAGACACTTTAAGAAAAGTTACAGCTTATTCTACAAAGTTATGTCATAACACAGAATTATGATGTTATATACAGCAGAAAGAGTTCACGTGACAGAGCAATAGCACGTGAGTTAGTTACTCAGGCAACGAGAAACAGGAAGTAAACGTTGCGAACTAGATCTTATTACGTAACCTACCTTAGCTCTTTCTGTCGGAACAATTTTACTGAGTTTTCTGCTTAATTATAGTTAGTAAGTTCGCAAGTTTTCTCTAAAACTTTAGGCTTAATCAGCAAAATTTACTTAACACTTTATACTTGTGAAGCAAAACAAAATATCTTGATGTTTCCGATGGATGAATTACAATCGGAAGCAAGTCCTGAACTATACAAAGTAAATAAGATGTTCTTAAAAATCTCTGTCTCCCTTCATCTTCATAGCCATCTCATCAATAAGACCATTATTCTTAGAATGGAGTAATCAGATTCCGGCGAGCGAGAGAAGTTCGTGAAATTTGGTAGAAGTACTTTAGTGCAGTGGTTTTCAACTGCAAGTCCGACAATCGGTACCAGTACTGGTCGATTTAACATTTACGTTGTAGATTTCAATACTTCAAAATTGAGATTAAAGTTTACATTTCCTTTTCAAAACAACTAGAATCTGAAGATGTGGTGGTTATCTTTTGAACGGCGTGACATACTGCATTCTCCTGGTCCTTGAATTTATTTTAATATATAGTTTGCCGGTCGGTGAATACTAAAACATTGAAAAACATTCCTTTAGTGGATACTTCAAGTTCTTTTAAGCCGATTTAAATCCAGCTTTCGTATACTTAATGTATGACGCAATAGAAAATCCTAAAATTGTTAGGTATATAGAGTAATGAAATACGGTTTATTAAATTAAATAAACTTTTCGCATTCATTGAAGTTTTTTAACATGTATTAGTAGCGTTATTAGATTTATCAAACGCTTTTTTTTATTCATTCAGAATTCCGTTTCATATTCTACCATTTATACCTCTCATACACTATTGTCCATTTCCCACACATAAGGTTGCAACATGTCGTCTTACAAGGGATAGAAAATACTACTCTCAACACCAATGCATAAAAGTTCAAAGAATATCACAATAATACAGGAGTAAATGAAACTAAATGTCAATGCAACTGCAATTACAAGCAGAAGGGATTTTTTATCAATATTAGGCTGAAGAACACTGTTTACGAGACATAAAATATACTGAGATGATACATTTTCCAGATTTGTCAAAATATTTGGTCTCCACGAACTAAGAGGCTATAAAACGGAAAATCTGCGTTTTTATGTATCGGAGATGGAGCGCACAAGACACAGGTGTGTCTATAGGAGGATAATTTGCACAACAAAAATACTGATAATGAGGGAATTATGGAAGTATCAGAAACAATAAAAGTTCAGTAATCCAACAAAACTATCAACAAATGATGAAGAACAATCACGTGACCGTTTAATTAACGGAAGTTTCGAAATGTTCTGGAGATATTAAATGTTTATAAGGTCTTCTCTCACGGAAACGGGCATTCTAAAATAACACTACATGGTAAATAAAAATAAATTTTCAAGATAAATATTGTAAAAAAACATATCCAGTAGTCAGAAATAAAAGTCGCAAGTATAGACAGTTTTAACCGATTTCGAAAAAAAAAAGGGAGATTCGTGTGTGGTGTGTCCGGATATACCCTTGACAAACAAAGATTTTCATAAAGCTTTTCTCCTATTTTTTGACACTTTCGAGTACTGATCCCGTTATAATATATTCAAAATACATATAGAGCAAGACAGGAAAAAAAAGCACTTTATAACCAATTTCAAGATGATGTGATAGCGATGACTTCCAGTTACTTATGGATTCGCATGTCACCTATGTGGTTTGAAATGCGTATAAGAAAGTATATGATTAAGTGACTGCGAAAATTATACCAAAATGTCTGCAGACTTTTTCAAATGCACTTTAATGCAAAACAGTACTGAATAGCCGTTTAAGTTGGCGTGACGATACAGCACACTACTTGTTCATAGTTTCAATGACAGTATATAAGCATTAAATTTGTGCATATTTCTAAGAACTTTGTAAATTCTGTTCACTATTTTAGCTTTCTGGTGTATTTCTTGAAAATGCTTTACTTTTCAAATTAAAACCAACCGCTGGATTACGTATATTTGCTTATCAGTGAAGAAACTAAATTTTCAAAATCGTACCAAACCTCCGTTAAAACCTTTATACTTAAAACTCTTTCACAAAATTTACTGACTAGTTGACACACTGCTTAAGCACTCTACGCTTCAATTTTATTTTTCAAGTAAGGAAAGTTTCACTCCACTAAGGAATCATGTATCAAGAACACAAAACATAAAATGTTTGCTTCAACTAGGAAGACTATTGAAAAAGGCCAATGGAAATACTACCTCGTTCATCTTCACAGAAACCATAAACATCAAGCTATGAAGGCAGAATGTAGCACAATATATTTTCTGGCCACTCGCTTTGTTCATTGTTTTAACACATTCAAAAAAATTGTTCATCAGGAAAAATGAAAAAAATAAAGTGTCACGGCAAAAGAACGTTTCATACTGCAACCAATTTCTAGCTCCTGCCAAGCGGTTCATTTATTGCAGAAGCCAATGTTAGTGTCTGGGGTCGGTCGAGCCATAAAAACAACATTGGATATATGGAGTCGAATATGAAATGGAAGATATCCTTACATGGTTGCCATCTGTGAATGGTAACAAGTATCCTACTTCCTTCACATTTGATACAAGATAACACACATTGCAAACAAAAGCTCTCATGTTCCCTCTATGTTATTTTGCGTAAAACGAGACGCAAAAAAATTTCTGTGCTGCAAATTGTATGTGAAACAAACTTAATCGTTTCCATTAATGTATTAGATTTGTAACTTGACCAAGAATAGCGTGTTTATGTATTTTGTTTTAAGCTGATGACCTTAAACCACAGATACATGTAGTTAAATATAACAAAATTAATGCTCTTCTGTGTACAAACTTTCAGGAAATATTGCAAAATTAATTCTTGTTGCTAATATCTCTGCGTACTAATAAAGCCATATTGTAACTTTCTTTTTCAAAATTGTCAAGAATGTTGAACATGAACTCCAAGAAATCATAAAAGGAATATGTTTATCTTTTAAAAACATGAATAATAAATACAATAAAAATAAAGAAAAGAAAAACAAGCTATATGTTATCCTGAATACTTTAATGAAACACATCGTTTATAGAAAAATGTTTATTTTCCAGAATATTTCGCCCCACTCGATGGAGCTTCCTCACCTGTGATCTACACTATCTACAATGACTTAGCATATACATTTATATGCAATACAGTGGTTTAACGGTGTTGCCAGTTACTGATATCTAGTTACCCCGTTCCTTCTTAACAACTTTCCTGATTTTTTATTAATTTGTTTCTTCTTTTAATAATGAATGCTGCTTCCCAAATGTCTCGCTCTTTCTGTGTTCTGACTGTTTTGATTTTTTGTATCCCACGATATGATGCCCTTCTTCTATTACATGTTGTGAGAATTCTGAGCTGTCCCTTTGTTTTGCTATGTATCTTTGGTGTTCTTTTACTTTTGTTATGATTTTTCTTTTTGTCTGACCTATATAAGATTTCCGACAGGAGCATTTAATTTCGTATATGTCGTCTGTTTCTTCCGCTTATATTACCCTTTGTGTTCAATTGAAAATGTTGTGTAATTTCATGTTTGGTTTTAAAATCCCTTGTGCTCTGAACCTTTTATATAGCCATTGTAGTTTTTTTTATGTACCTCTGAAGCCTGGTATACCTGTTCTAACCTCCGTAGGTTTTTGATCCACCGTTGGTTACAGATTTATTTTGAATTTGGTTTTTGATCTAACTTTTTTCCACAATACAATCATTTCCTCCTTTCTGTATCCATTCTTCTCGCCTATGTCAATTATCTGCCCTACATCGTTTTTAATGTTTCTTTACCGTTGCAAAGTTTAATGGCCATTAAGAGCATATATTTTTCCACACATTTTGCTTCATCTGTACTGGGTGTCCCGAATTTTTATGAATATACTCATCACTTGCTGTTGGTTTTCGGTAAACTCTTGTATTAAATCTTCCTTCTTTCTTTTCTACTAAAATATTCAAATATGGCCCCCGTTTTCATCTTCTCTTGATAATGAAATATTCTTATGTTCGAGGTTTAAATTTATAAAGAGGTCTACTGCCTCATTGTTTTCTCCCATTACAAAATGATCATCAACGTATCTAACACCCATTACAATACCTGGAATTTTTCCAAGACAATTACTTTCAAATTTATCCATCAGGAAGTCTGCTAACACTGTAGGAAGTGACTTACTCACGGATAAGACCCTCTTTTGAAATAAATCTGCTTGTTGAATTTACAATAGTTGTAATCAATACATATTTGGAGGCCCCTGGTATATTCGTCTGCTATTAGCTGATCTACTCCCTTGTACAAAAACCACACGTGAATTGTGTTTGTTGGTGAGGGACGCTGAAAAATATTTTTTTTACGTTCTTTTAAAAAATTAAACCTCGAACATAAGAATATTTCATTATCAAGAGAAGATGAGAACGAGGGTTCTCTGCCATATTTGGATATTTTAGTAAAAAAAGAAAGAAGGAAGATTGAATACAAGGGTTTACCGAAAACCAACAGCAAGTGATGAGTATATTCATAAAAATTCGGGACACCCAGTACAGATGAAGCAAAATGTGTGGAAAAATATGTTCTTAAGGGCCATGAAACTTTGGAACGGTGAAGGAGCATTAAAAAGGAGGTAAGGCAGATAACTGACATGGGCGAGAAGAATGGATACACAAAGGAGGAAATGATTGTATTGTGGAAAAAAGTTAGATTAAAAACCAAATTCAAAATAAATCTACAATCAACGGTGGGTCAAAAACCTACGGAGGTTAGAACAGGGATACCACGCTTCCGAGATACATCCAAAAACTACGGAGACTATATAAAAGGTTCAGAGCACAAGGGATTTTAAAACCAAACATGAAATTACACATCATTTTCAATTGAACACAAAACGATAATAGAAGCGGAAGAAACAGACGACATATACGAAATTAAATGCTCCTGTCAGAAATCTTATATAGGTCAGACAAAAAGAAAAATCAAAACAAGAGTAAAAGAACATCAAAGATACATAGCAAAACAAAGGGACAGCTCAGAATTCTCACAACATGTAATAGAAGAAGGGCATCATATCGTGGGATTCCAAAAAAATAAATAAAATGAAAACAGTCAAAACACAGAAAGAGCGAGACATTTGGGAAGCAGTATTCATTATTAAAAGAGGAGACAAATTAATAAACAAAAAATCAGGAAAGTTAAGGGAACAATGGGAAAAGTTGTTAAGAAGGGAACGGGGTAACTAGAAATCAGTAATTGGCAACACTGTTACACTGTATTGTATATATGTATATGTTAAGTCATTGTAGACAGTGTAGATCACAGCTGAGGAAGCTCCATCGAGTGGGGTGAAATATTCTGGAAAACAAATTTTTTATAATAAACGGTGTGTTTCATTAAAGTATTCAAAAAGGTATGATGAACACCGTAAATTTTAGGAACTTTATTATATATATGTTATCCGTTTACTTTTTCAAAATTTAAGCAGTATTTCTTTCATATGTTGATATAATGGACTTATGCAATAGCCGTCTGAGTGCCACAATATGTTTTAGTAAGACTGAAATATTACGTCCTACTTTCAAATAGGGGAAAAAAATCGCATGTACAGTGGACTGTAATTAAACTCCAAGGGGATACGAAAAAAGTTCGAACTGTCCAAAATTCGAATTAACCAAAACATGCTTTATTAAAGAAAATCGATAAAACAAAGTTGCTTACTACCGTACAAAAAATGATTAATATACAATGGACGTTAAAAATTGACTCATTTATGCGTGGCCTTATAGTGCAAACAAGAAACAACTCCAATCACAATAGTTACCAGTAAACGACACAGACGTTTAAATACGTACAATATACTGAATTAACGCACAAAATCACATAAACGTGTAACAATGTCAGATACTTGTTCTGACCTAAAGAAGTTAATGATTCTTGTTTGCTTTAATTTGTTCATTTTTACAGGGTTAACAA